>JAPCYS010003551.1:0-77681 GCA_028641055.1 Alopecurus myosuroides | reverse complement strand
ATCCTCCTCTGCGACGTGCTCCGCGACGACGCCCCGCTCCGCTACATCCCGCTGCCTCCACCGCTACTGCCAAGCAGGATACAGGATGGCTGCCCGAGGAACGCCAGGGACATCGCGGTCGTCAATGGGCACATCAGATACGTCGAGCTGCAAATCGGCGTCAAGACTGCAGGCTCAGCCAGCAGTGGCTGTTGTTGCTGGGCAGGAAACACAGCACACTCACACACAGAGAAGAGAGGAGGGACACAAGAGCTGAAGCAAACTAATGCTTTGATTCACTTCACGTACTACTTGGTGTTGTTCTGGGTTACATAGCGACTACTATATATAGTAGTACATGCTGGTACTAGAATTATTAGCTAGAGTGTGAACATGGCCTATAGAGTCAAGCCGCATATCCTCTGCCATTCTATCTCCTGACATTTATCCCTGCAAATACTATGATGGCCTGCTACCATCTTGACTTGCTAGTGGAGTTCCAAAGTCACACGTTCACACATGCATTGTGTGGTTTGTGCATGCATGGAATCTATCACGTGTATGCATGTGAAATCTTGTAGTGCATAAGCTAGCTTAGCAACCAAGTTTGCTTAGGCTAAACATTACCCCCTCAAACTTGTTTGCCATCACGCCAAATTCAAGACGCCGAGATCTTTTTGACCTTGACCCTGCCAACGCCTTGGTGATATGTCCGCGAGTTGACCATCAGTGCCAACATGCGCAACATCGATCTTGCCTTCTTCGATGCACTCACGAATGTAGTGGAGCTTTGTGTCGATGTGTTTGCTCCGATCGTGATGCACCGGGTTCTTGCTCAGCGCAATCGCTGACTTGTTGTCCACCATGAGCTTCACCTTGGCCGGAGTGGTTCCGAGCAGCTCGGCAACCAGCCTGCTCAACCACACCCCCTGACATGATGCAGTAGCTGCAGCGACGTACTCAGCCTCGCAAGAGGAGAGTGCCACCACCTTCTGCTTCTGTGATGCCCAAGTGAACGCACTAGTCCCGAGAAAGAAGACCATCCCGGTAGTGCTCTTGCGGTCGTCGACGTCCCCGGCAAGGTCGCTGTCGCTGTACCCCACTAGCGTCGGCACCGCTGTGTCTCCCTTCTTGTACCTGCAGCCGTAGTTCGTCGTGCCACGAACATACCTCAGTAGCTGCTTCACTGCAGCCCAATGCTGCTGCGCCGGTGATTCCATGAATCGGCTCAGGATGCCGACCGCGTAGGATATGTCTGGCCTCGTGTTCACCAAGTAGCGGAGGCTACCGATGATGCTCCGGTACCGCGTCGCATCCACTGCGGCGCCGGCTTTCTTCTTACCAATTTTGAGTCTACACTCCATGGGTGTGTGGCATGAGTTGCAGTCACTCATGTCCGCTGTCTCCAGAATTTTTTCAGCATAGGCGCTCTGCCCGATAGTGATCTCGCCATCACCTTGCTTGACCTCGATCCCCAGGTAGTAGCTGAGGAGACCAAGGTCGCTCATGCAGAACAACCTCTGCATCTCGGCCTTGAACTCGGTGATGTCGACGATGCTGGAGCCGGTGATGATGAGGTCGTCGACGTACACCCCAACGAGTAGGTAGCCGTCCCCTGCAGTCCGTTTGTACACCGCATGCTCCATTGGACAACGCTCGAACCCAAGTGACATGAGTGACATGTCCAACTTGGCGTACCAAGCTCGTGGCGCCTGCCGGAGTCCGTACAACGCCTTCCGGAGGCGTAGCACATGACCCTCCTTGTTCTTTTTCTCATAGCCCACGGGCTGATGCACGTACACCTCCTCGGCAAGTTCGCCATTGAGAAATGCCGACTTGACGTCCATATGATGGACCTGCCACCCACCATGTGCGGCGAGCGCAAGAAGTAGGCGTATAGTCTCCATCCGCGCCACTGGCGCGAACACCTCGTCGAAGTCCACCCCCTGTCGCTGCGCATAGCCTTTTGCGACTAGACGGGCTTTGTGCTTGACGATGTTGCCGGCGGGGTCACGCTTCACTTTGAAGACCCACTTGAGCCCAATGGCTCGTTGGCCAGCTGGGAGCGTCGTGAGCTCCCATGTCTTGTTCGCGAGGATTGCCGCCATCTCGGTGTCCATGGCCTGCTTCCAACAAGCCTCGCCAAGTGCCTCCTGCACACTGGCTGGCTCGTCAGCTGCGAGCAAGCACAAACCACTATACTCCGCCTCGACTTCAGTAGTGTCATTGTACAGGTCATCGAGTCGCCGGTAATGACGCGGTCCAGACTCAGAGTCGAGGTTGGCGTCATGATCGAGCGGAGTCGCCCAACCGCCATGAGCCGGAGTGGCTGCCGCAGGTGTACGTGGCTCCGGCGATGCCGCCGGCGTAGCCACTGATTGCGGCGTCCTGGGGTTGCCGCCTGCACCCCCGGTGGTGTCTTCCTCATGCACCTCGTATGCCACCGTGAACGTCGCGGGAGCACCAAGCGTGCTCCTGCGCTCCGCTGTTGCGTCTCCCGAGCTCCACTCCCAAGAACGGTGCTCCTCAAACACCACGTCCCTAGAGAGGTGCAGCTTCTTAGTTGCGGGATCATACAATCTGTAGCAGTATGTCCCCTCCTCATAGCCAATCAGCACCATCGGCGTCGATCGGTCTGAGAGTTTGTTCAACCCCGGCCCGATATTCTTCACATGTGCAGTGCAACCGAATGTACGGAAGTGTTGCACATGTGGCTTCTTCTCATGCCAGGCTTCATATGGGGTTTTCCCATCGAGACTCCTGGTTGGCGCCCGGTTCAGGATGTACACCGCCGTGCGCACCGCCTCTCCCCAAAACATGGCAGGCATGCCCATGCTTTTGAGGAGACACCTCGCCATTTCGACGACGGTTTGGTTTCGCCGCTCAACGACGTCGTTCTGCTGCGGGGAGTATGGCGCTGTGGTGAAGTGCTTGATGCCGTTCTCGTCGCAGAACGCATTGAACTCGCCGGAGTTGAACTCGCCTCCGCGATCAGAACGGAAGGCGAGAAGTTTGCACTTCTTTTCTGCCTCCGCGCGTGCCTTGATCTTGCGGAAGCGAGCGAACGCTTCGTCCTTGCTCCTAAGCACCTCCAGCCACATGTACCTGCTGAAGTCATCAACGGAAAGCAAAAAATATTTGTTGCCGCTAGGTGTAGCCGGTGTTATCGGCCCGCACAAGTCGGTGTGCATGAGCTCGAGCCTCTCATTGGCTCGGTACGAGGAAACTTGGGGAAATGGCCTCCGATGTTGCTTTCCAAGTGTGCATCCATCACAGACCTGTTCAACTTGGTCGATGATGGGCACGCCGAGCACCATCTTCTTGTGCGTCATGTCCCGGAGTGCGCGGAAGTGGAGGTGGCCGTAGCGAGCATGCCACAACCATGCCGTGTCATCGAGCTTGGCCAGCATGCACACCGGCTCCGTCAGGTTCAGGTTAACCGTGTAAAGCCGGTTCTTGCTCCGCGACACACGCGTGAGCAATTTCCGTGTACGGTCATAGATGTGCAACTTGCCGTTCTCGATCAGGACCTTGCATCCCGCTTCATCCATCTGTCCGAGTGAGATAATATTGCTTCTCAACTCAGGGATGTAGTATACCTCGGTGAGAACGCGATGCTCACCATTCTGGCACTTGAAGAGGACGGAGCCGCTACCACGGATGGTGACAAGCGACCCGTCTCCAAACTTCACCGTGCCACGGACCCTCTCGTCCAGCATCGTGAACGCCTCCTTGGAGCCAGTCATGTGACGGCTCGCACCCGTGTCAAGGTACCAAGTATCGTCGGTCGTCCGCTCGGGGAAGACCTTTTCCTCATTCAGGAACACGGCCTCCTCGCCATGCCCCATATGTGGCTCGTTCATGAACACGGTTTGGTTGCCGTGCTCAACGAGCGCTTTGTCGACGTTGACGACGTGTGCCAGCATGAGTGCAGGCTTGTCATCCTCCTCGCCGACCGCCAGGTTTGCATGCTCCCGGCGTTCCTCGTCGCGCTTCTTCTTGCGACACTCGTTGGCCCAGTGGCCAGGGATGCCGCAGTATCGACAGTCCCCTTTCTTCTTGCCGTTGCCTCTGGCGCCAGCGTTCGATGTGGGTTTGTCCCTGGCCGGCGTCGTGAGTTTGGACGGAGCCTTTCCCTTCTTGTCGCCACCAGTGGAGGCGTACCCACCACGCTCTCGGACGCGCTGCCGCGCCGCCCACTCCTCCTCCGTGAGAAGTAGGCGTCCGGTCGCTGAAGTGTGCGTCGCCTCGTCGCCGAGGTCGTAGCGCTCCTCTACGGCGACAAGCCTACCACAGAGCTTCTCGATGCTCATGTTCTTGGTGTCGCACAACGACTCAATGGCCATCGCCATTTGCCGGTAGCGCGTTGGGACAACCCGTAAGAACTTGAGCACCGCCTTGTGCTCGGACACGGGATCACCCAACAACTCGAGGTCGTTGACGATGCCGGTGAGCCGCATGGCGAAAGCCTCCACCGACTCACCGTCGTGGAACTTGAGGACCTCAAACTCGGCGCGCCGTGTCTGCGCCTTGGCCTCGCGCACGCGTTCGACGCCCATACGCATCGTCTTCACGGCGTCCCACGCCAGTTTGGCGGAGTCCTTGACCGCGAGCGTGCGTAGCATCTCCGGCGGTACATTCCGCAGGATGACGCCGAGTGCCCGCCGGTCGTCGCGCTCGCTACCAACTCCTGTGTCGACCACAGTCCACAGGCCTCTCGCCTGTAGGTCGACGCGCATGACGAGCGCCCAGTCGACGTAGTTGGTGCGAGTGAGCACGAATGTCGGGCCTGACCCGTCGTGCTCATGGACCACCCTCTCCACCACGCGCGCCTCAGCAGCGCCGTCACCGACGGATAGCTGCTTGAAAGCCGCGGATAGAGTGTCCTCCGATACCTTCTTGGTACTCGATACCTCCGACTTCTCGCTGCCGCCGTTTCCTGCCATCGCCGCCGCGGATCGAACACCGCACGACTACTAAGCGTTGGATCGAACACCAAACGCTCTGATACCAGATGTTGTTGCTGGGCAGGAAACACAGCACACTCACACACAGAGAAGAGAGGAGGGACACAAGAGCTGAAGCAAACTAATGCTTTGATTCACTTCAGGTACTACTTGGTGTTGTTCTGGGTTACATAGCGACTACTACATATAGTAGTACATGCTGGTACTAGAATTATTAGCTAGAGTGTGAACATGGCCTATAGAGTCAAGCCGCATATCCTCTGCCATTCTATCTCCTGACATTTATCCCTGCAAATACTATAATGGCCTGCTACCATCTTGACTTGCTAGTGGAGTTCCAAAGTCACACGTTCACACATGCATTGTGTGGTCTGTGCATGCATGGAATCTATCACGTGTATGCATGTGAAATCTTGTAGTGCATAAGCTAGCTTAGCAACCAAGTTTGCTTAGGCTAACAGTGGCAGCTATGTCGCCCATGCCTGGACCGTTGCCGTTTGGAGCACCGGCGCTACAAACCCTTGTTGGCACCCGGACTACATACTCAAGGCCTCTCAGATCAGACTTGAAAACTCTGACTTGTTGCCTGCACTGCCAGAAGAAGACGAGGCCCGGTCGATCTTGGAGAGACTCCACACGGGTCATCCCACACTCAGCTTACACGATGACCATGTCCTTCACCTCATGGCCAAGGTCGACCACCGGGATACCAAAGCATGGGTTCTTGCTGTTGACATGAGGAACAAGACGCTGCAAGGAGTTGCTGAGTTCACGGCCGATAGGCTTTCGGGATTCAGTTTCACGTATACGCACTCTAGGGTCTCTCAGTATCTGAATATGGCTCAAGGTAACTATTTTAAGTGTGCCGCCCGGATGTGATTCTTTTCACAGATTGGAAAATACATATATAAATATGTACCTGGAAAAATGGAAAATTGGAATATAAACTGAATTTGGTGAATTGCGGTATGGAGTTAGAAGTGATTGATAGACCCTCTAGTGCATCAGCATACTGATTATTTCAGTACTGATTTAGTTTTACTTCCACAAAAACCTGAGCTGTTTTTGCCATTGCATGCAGAATTGCAGATGCAAGAGGTGATGACTTGAAACATTGAGGGAAACATTGGAGAAGCTGAATGGAACCCAAGATTGGGCCGGAACCGACGACACGGGTGAAGTGAAAATGTGGATACAACCAGTAAGTAGACATGGAAAACAGTAGCATGCTCCGACAAGGAAAACAGGTTGAGCTTGGCCAAGTCAGTAAGTAACTAGTATGGTGTTTGGAAAATAAAAAGCCGTTGTAAGATGATAGATATTTGACGAGTTTTCGCAAGGATGGATGTGTATATTTAAACTCTGATGATGTTTCATCAGTGGGAAGAATGTGTTCATTTTCAACGTTTCAGGGTTTGCAGTTGCTCACTTGACTTATTATCCATGCAAGGGGCTGGAAGGTCGATATTACCTTTTATAGATTAACAAATTGTGGTCTTTAGTAATAGAATTGAGACACGCTGCCAACTACCTACTTAATAATCCTTTAGAGCATCCCCAACAGCATTTGTATATTGCATTTGAAAAAACTGCTTATAGCAAGAGGAGAGAGAATTTTTAGCAATCCAAACAAAATTTTGCTTTTGCAGCATTTGTATTTTTTTTTTTGAACAGAGAGAGGGGCCAGGCCCCAGTGCTGCGATTTCAATAACCAGGCGGTAGGTAAGAGTTACAGAGAAGTCCTTTGTCATCCCTTGCCCAGGAAGACCTCAAATTCGAACAAAGGACCCCCGAAATAACAGGAAACGCCCTAGGACTATACATAAAAACGCAATCAGGTCCTCCGGTGTCGCCACCGCCATCACCATTCGCCGGTGTCCTCGAGGCGCCGGAAGCGCCGAGGACAGAGAGGGGGATGCTCGGAGACTCTCTCGGATCAAGTTCTCCATCGAAGAGCCAGCAACGCCGGCAACCACAGAGCTCCCGGGGACAAACCACTTGGGCGCGCTGGGCCACCGAGCTCCGACGTCGAGCTCTGAAGACCTCCATCACGGAGGAGAAGGTAGGGCCGCCATGCCGGCCAATAGTCGCCTGATCCCTGTAGGATTCAGCGTAGTACGCGCGGAGAAGCAGCTTGAAGAGATTCTACCTCCCTGCAACAAAAACGAAGCCGTCGCCGTATCGCCCGCAGCCCTTGCCTCCATGGCCAGTCGGGTGAGGTGAAAACTTCGCGGTCGAGGTCGATGCAGAGAGGAGATTGCTCGAATCCAGAGAAAGAACCGAGCCTTCGAGCTTATGCGGGAGAGAGGCCGCGCCACGGTTCTTCTTCGTCGTCCCCAACCATCGGGGCTCAAGCAACAGAAGAATCGCGAGCAGAAGCTTGCTCTGTCTGCTCGGTAGACAGAGGAAGCACAACCTCGACGACACTAGGTCAACTCTACTGGAAAGCCAGAAAACAAACAGGAAAGCAAACCTACATCTACTCTTTACAGCCCGCGCGAAGCATCCCTGTCGAATCCAGACGGCAGCGCCGCCAGAAATCGAGCAGGAGCTCGCCGGGAACTCACCGTCGACTCTCAAGCTAGAAAGCGGTGGAGGAGACTAGAGGATAAGGCCCCCCCAAACCGCTTCCTTGTGTACTACAACTGCAGCATTTGTATAACGGATTGCTATAGTTGCAGAAAACACATAATGACATGTGGGGACAACTTGTCATACACACGTGCACACACGTGCATGACATAAAGTTTACTATGAGATTCATGCGGGCATTACAACAAAATACATAGATCGCCATCCAACTGCATCTATGACTAATAATCCACCCTTCGAATATCATCCGAATAAACGTTGGGTATTAAGTTGCAAGCAACGGATAATCGCAATAAGCAAAGTGTGTAATGTAAACAATGTAAACAAAGTAAACATCGTTGTTTTCTCCCTAATTGCAACAACACATCCTCCATCTGTCGCGTTTTTGTCACTCGAGCATAGATGCAAAAGAGGCATGAACCCACTATCGAGCATAAATACTCCCTCTTGGAGTCACTAGCATCTACTTGGCCAGAGCATTTACTAACAACGGAGAGCATGCAAGATCATAAATAACATACACATGAAGATAACATGATAGATTGATAATCAAAAGACATAGCATTCAATAATCATAGGATCCCGATAAACACAACATGTAGCATTACAATAAGATGATCTCGATCATGTGAGGCAGCTCACGAGATCCAAATATGAGGCATAAAGAGGAGAGGACAACCATCTACCCGTAGTCCAGGGTTGAACTACTCATGCATCACTTCGTAGGCGGGCATGGTGGTGTAGACCCCTCCGGTGATGAATTTCCCTCCCGGCAGGGTACCGAGGAGAGCTCCAGAACCCTCCCGATCTCGGGTTGACGATGACGGCGGCCTCGGGTGTTTATCGGGAAGAAGTGGTATATTTTTAGAGTTGACGTATCGGGGGGAATAAATAGGAAAAATGGCGAAGGCGGTGGACGCCCTAGGGGCCCACACCACCCCCAGGCGCAGCCAGGGGTCCCGCCCTATGGTGTGGCCCCCCTCCGGGCCTCTTCGGGACTCCGTGGAACCTTCGGGAATTCTAAGACTTCCGCGCTTCGAATTTTCCAATTCCAAGAATATTTCTAGAACAACTTTTCAGAAACTAAAAAATAGTAGAAAACATGTTTAAAAGTATCAATAGCACTTGTGCCCTTATAGAACCAATGGATTTTTGATTGCTTCACTAACCCTCTAATGCGAATCACTCTTTGAGTGTGGTGTGAAGGAAGTTTTCAAGGGTCAAGAGAAGAGGGTCATATATGTGATCAATAAGAGTGCAAGGTCAAAGCTTGGGGATGCCCCCGTTGTTCATCCAAGTATATTTTTAGAAGACTCAAGCATCTAAGATTGGGCATGCCCAAGGCATCCCCTTCTTCATCAACAATCTATCAGGTCACTTCTAGTGAAACTATATTTTTATATGGTCACATCATATGAAGTTTACTTGGAGTGTATGTTTGTTTTTCTTTTGTTTTCTTTTGTTTTCCTTTGTTTTATTTTCTTTCCTTGCTGCAATAATATAGTTGGACCCTATCATTCCTTGTTTGGGAGAGAGACACGCTTTGCTTTTTCGTTTGAATACTTGCTATGCTAGTATTCTTAGTTTTTCTTCTACCTGCTGCAAAATTCCTGTTTAGCTCTTGTTTTCATTGCATCTTTTGTTTAGAGCTATTAGTTTTAGTAGTGTTATGTGAGTACTCTCATGTTTGCTTGCTGTAGAATTTAGAATTTTTGTTAAAGCATGTTTTGCATGGTGCTTGTTGGGAAAAGAAACTGCTACTTGTAGTAGAATTTATAATGTTGCAAGTAGAAGCTTGTATAGACTGTGGCTAGACTTCTTCATATCATGCTAGATGTTATTTTAATTCTAAATCCTTGTGGTTATTTAGTAGCATGATTAGCCTCAAATAGCTGAGAGTGTTTAATGTGCCATTGAAAGAATCATGAGTTGTTCTTGTAATATTGAAGCATAAATTTGTGGTGTTCTCCTTTGAATATTTTATTTGGTTGACTTGGCGCGTGCTCACACCATGTTTATGACTATGAACCAGTTACTTATAGCCTCCATGATCATTTAGTTTTTGAACTTGTGGTACCACTTGTGCTTTTATTAATGATGTTTATGTCGCTATGCATGATTATGGCTCTTGTGCTCTCTTGATTTGTCGCTCCCATTCTTTTGCTAGCCTCCACCTGTACTGAGTATGAGCTCTACTCATGCATCCAACTCCCAAGAACCAAAGTTTTCCCATTGTTTCCACCATACCTACTTACATGTGGTATTTAACCGCCACTCCAAAGTAAATTGCTCATGTGTTACCTTTAAAACTTTCAAAATTACTCCTGTTTTGTGCTCATATTTTAGCTCATGAGGCTGTAAATAGATAATATTTATCTCACCTGTTGATTGGACTTTCACACCATGGACTAGTGGCTTCATCCTCTTATCCAATGATAGAAGAGCTGGCAGCGGGGTGCCCAGCCCTAAATTAATAACAACAAATTCTCTTCACTATTTTTGCCCCTGATTTATCAGTCAAAGCATAATTGTGTAAACAAAAGAGAAAGAGGATGACCTTCTACCCAGATGCGTCCTTCTATGGGAGCCGCTCTTGTGAAGTCTAGTTGGCTTGTGACGTACTGTATTTTCTGTTTACCATTCGTTGACATAAGCATACACCTCTCTAAAAATAGACACTCCTCTACGGTATGTGATTGTTGGCAGGCACCCGAGGAATCGGTTAGCCATTGTTTGTGTAAGATGGTTGGGAGGAGTGTCAAGATTTTTATAACACTGTTTAATAAAATAAAAGCTCTAGCACATGATTTGATCCCTGCTTCCCTCTACGAAGGGCCTTTCTTTTACTTTTATGTTGAGTCTCCATCTTCTAACTTTATGCACGGTTGAGCGAGCATAGTTGCCATTATAAGTTTTATGTGCATTTGTCCCAGAAACATTATGAATTGATTCATGATGTGATATTGTGTGTTCTCTAATTATTTGTTCTAGTCTTCCTCATGAACTTTGAAGATGTCTTGGCATTTATGTTTTGCCCCACTCTTAAGGACTAGCGAAATATCACTTTGTCATGCTTTCTCTATACTTGAAACAAACGTATATATTTCGTTGCATTGTTATTCATGATCTTTTATTTGTGTTACTTCTCATGATGCAAGATAATTGCTATGCTTTATTATTAGAATTCCATTTATCGTGCTTGTGTTCAAGTTCTATGATCTCAGCTTACTTATGCTTTTACATTATTGATGATCAAGTTTATGTTGGTAGCATGTCACCTTAGAAGTTTTGTGTTTTTATCGTTTGCCTACTCGAGGACGAGTAGGAACTAAGCTTGGGGATGTTGATACGTCATAAACGTATCCTTAATTTCTGATGTTCCATGTTGTTTTCATGTTGTTTCCTACATGTTTGATATACACTTTATATCATTATTATCGATTTTCGGTACTAACCTGTTGACAAGATGCCACAGAGCCAGTTCCCTGTTTTTAGTTTCAGAAAAGTTGTTCTGGAAATATTCTCGGAATTGGAAAATTCGAAGTCCGGAGGTCGTAGAATTCCCGAAGATTCCACGAAGTCCCAAAGACACCCGTAGGGGGGCCACAGGCCCCACACCATAGGGCGGCGCCCCCTGGTCGCGTCATGGGGTGGTGTGGGGCCCCCAGGACTCCACCGCCATTGCCCTTCCGCCTATTTATACCCCCTCCCGACATATTAACCCTAAATATACACTACTTCATACCGAGAAACACCTGAGGCCGCCGTCATCGTCATCCCGAGATCGGGAGGGTTCTGGAGCTCTCCTTGGCACCCTGCCTAGAGGGGAATTCATCACCGGAGGGGTCTACACCATCATGCCCTCCTCTGAAGTGATGCGTGGGTAGTTCATCCCTGGACTACGGGTCCATAGCAGTAGCTAGATGGATGTTCTCTCCACTTTGTACCTCATGTTTAGATCTCCTGAGCTTCCTAGAATGATCGAGATCATCTTTATGTAATGCTACATGTTGTGTTTGCTGGGATCTGATGAATGTTGAATGCCATGTCTTCTGATTATCAATCTATCATGTTATCTTCATGCTCATGTTATTTATGATCTGGCCAAGTAGATGCTAATAACTCCAAGAGGGAGTATCTATGCTCGATAGTGGGTTCATGCATCCTTTGCATCTGTGCTCGTGTGATAGAAACATGACGGGTGGAGGATGTGGTGTTTCCATTAGGTAGAAAACAACGGTGTTTACCTAGTTTACATTGTTTACATTACACACTTTGCTTACTGCGATAATCTGTTGCTAGCAACTTAATACCAAACGTTTGTTCGGATGATATTCGGAGGGTGGATTATTAGACATAGATGAAGTTGGATGACGGTCTATGTATTTTGTTGTAATGCCCGCATGAATCACATAGTAATCTTTATGTCTTGCATATGCACTACGGTGCAACCTTCATTTCTGTCAATTGCCCAGTTGTAATTTGTTCACGACACATGTTATTTATCTGTCACGGAGAGACACCACTAGTGAACTATGGACCCTGGTCCTTTTTCTCATACTAATAATACAATCACTGCTTTCATACTGCTGCTACAGCTTTCATAATGTTTTCCGAATGTTTTCCACACCATACGTTTAACCTTTTTGTGTTCACCAAAACCGGTGAGATTGACAACATCACTGCTTCTTTGGGGCAAAATGATTTGATTGTGTTGTGTCGATTCCATGTTGCTTATGAACTGGTAGTGCGCTCAGCCATCTCAGCTGCATCAATCTTCTGAAGTTACTCCTTCCTCCTACTGGTCGATTCAACCTGGGTTTCTTTCTGAGGGAAACTTGTTATTGCACTCTTCATACCTTCCTCTTGGGGTCTCCCAACGAACGTGTGTTCACACGCATCACCCGCGGTCGCGAAGTTTCAGCTTGCGCGCGGAACAAGAACATATGAAGGCGGCACCAAGCCGGAGGATTGGTTGAATGATTACGTCACTGTTGTGCACATTGACGGTGGTAAACACCGCTGGGCGGTGAGATATGTACCTCAGATGTTGGAGGGCACGGCCAGGATCTAGCTGAACAACTTGCCAGCATACAACATTGATTGCTGGCTAGACTTCTCGGAGGCCTTCATCAGCATCTTCACCAGCACATACCGAAGGCCAAACCGTCCATAGCAACTCTCTATGTGCAAGCAAAAGGAAGAGGAGACTGACCGAGAGTACTTGACTCGGTGGAGTACTTTGAGGAACACATGTGAAGGGGTAGTTGAGTCCCAAGCCATTGCTTGGTTTGCAAAAGGGTGTAGGCATGGCAGCAGGCTTTGTCAGAGGTTGTAGAGGGAGATGCCATGGACCCTGGCCCAGCCCTTGCTGAACTCGGTTGAACCGAGTAGAAGATATCCCGGCAATGACGGTGCCGGATCCTCCAGGCGGAATGACTGTCAGGATTTTTGGAACAAGAGGAGAGATGATAGACCGGACTTCCGGTATGGCTCGAACCATGTTGCAGCAGTTGATCCGGATCAATCTGATGCCGGGAACAGCCAGAGGCAGAAGAACACTGGGCCTCAGTATGGGCAGAACCAGAGAAACAAGAAGCGGTGGATGGACCAGAAGAAACCTTGGGAGGATCAGCAGAGGTTCGCGTTCGAGATGATGAGGGATGGGCCGTGCAGCTATCACACTAGGCACCCCAGCAGGCCGGCTAACCACACTACTCGGCAGTGCAGTTGGTGTGACCAGATCAAGAGCGAGGGATTTGTCCAATTGCCTCCCCCGCCTCCCCTGCCGCTCTCGGGTTCAAATGTTTAGCCCATCAGAGCAGCAGCCCCGAGACCTGCAGAGAACCAGAGGAGGCCCGAGAATGTGAACCAAGTTCAAGGAGACCGCAACAACAACAACCAAAACTACTACTACTACTACAACAATGCTGGTGGCATAGCCCAAAATGATTACCAGGAGCACCATCAGAGTTACATGGTGTTCATAACTGAACCAGATGACAAGCAGAGCCAGCGCTAATGTGCTATGGAGGTTAATGTTGTGATGTCGGCTGTGCCAGAATTCATGTGCTGGTCCGACCAGGAGATCACTTGGTCTCGGGCGGATAATCCCAAGATCATGCCTAACCCGAGTGGTTATACTCTGGTGCTAGACCCGACTTTCATCGGGCCCGAGATAAACGTCAAATTCACCAAGGTTCTCATTGACAATGGGAGCAGCATAAACATCATGTATCGGGATACTATGTTGAAGTTGGGCCTGACCGAGAACATGCTTCAGCCTAGCCGGACTACCTTCCATGGTATTGTGTCGGGAGTATCTTGTGCACCTATGGGCAAAATTTGGGTTGATGTGTTGTTTGGCACCCGAGAAAAATGTCGCACCGAGAGCTTGCAGTTCGAGGTGGTTGATCTTCAGAGTATTTATCATGCTCTACTCGGCAGGCCGACACTGGCCAAGTTCATGGCCTTAACTCATGTGGCCTATCTGAAGATCAAGCTTTCGGGTCCCAACGGGATCATCACTATCTCGGGTGACTACAAGCGCTCCATACAGTCTGCCACTGTTGGATCTCGGTTGGCCGAGTCTTTGGTCATTGCTTCCGAGAAGAAGAAGATCCATGATGTGGTGGCCATGGCTTAGTCGGCTCAACTCGGCATGCCAGGTATGACTAACCCGCACCAAAGCACCACATTCCAAGCCTCCAAGGAGATCAAGAAGGTGCAGATCGACCCAGAGTTTCCCGAGCGTGAGGCCATCATTGGTGCCGGGATGGAGGAGAAATAGGAAAGTGAGCTCATCCACTTCCTCCGTGAGAATCGGGACATCTTTGCATGGTCGAATCAGGACCTGCCGGTTGTTCCGAGGGGAATTGGTTGAGCACTCTTTGCATGTGAGACTGGATGCTAAGCCCGTGAAGCAAACTCTGCAGCACTTTGCTGCAGAGAGAATAAAAGCAATAGGTGATGAGATCACAAGGCTATTGGCAAGTGGATTTATCATGGAAGTGTTGCACCTGGACTGGTTGGCTAACCCGGTCCTGGTAGAGAAGAAGAAAGATGACCCGATGGTGGTTGTAGTGTGGCGCATGTGTATTGAGAACACGAACCTGAACAAGGCGTGTCCGAAAGATCCATTTCTGTTGCCCCGGATAGATCAAGTGATCAATTCCATGGCCGGGTGTGAGTTGTTGTCTTTCATAGATGCTTACTCTGGTTCCCACTAGATATCTCTAAACCCAGCTTATCAAATAAAGATTGTCTTTATTACCCCGTACGAGGCTTATTGCTATCATGTCATGTGTTTTGGTTTGAGAAATGCTTGTGCCACTTACCAAAAATGCATGCAGAAATGCTTGCACGAACAGATTGGTAAAAATGTGCAGGTATATGTGGATGATATTGTCATCAAGACCAAGGAGAAGCACACTCTCCTAGATGATATTCGAGAAACATTCGCAAACGTGCGGAAGTATCGGTTGAAGCTGAACCCGACCAAGTGTACATTCGGTGTGCCGGCAAGAAATTTACTCCGTTTTCTCGTGTCTAGCCGAGGTATCAAGGCCAACCCCTCCAAGATAAGAGCAATTGAAAACATGTCTCTACCGAGCTCCCTGAAGGATGTGCAGACATTCACTGGCTTCCTGGCATATTTTAGCCGGTTCATTAGGAGAATGGGGGAGAAAGCTTTACCTATGTACCAGATGATGAAGAAGATGGACAGATTCATCTAGACCCCGCAGGCTGATGCGGCCTTCCGAGATATGAAGGAGATGCTGAGTTTGGCGCCAGTATTGGCATCTCCACTGCCCAAGGAGCCAATGTTGATCTATATTGCAGCTACGAACCGAGCTGTCAGTGTGGTGGTAGTGGTGGAGCGAGAAGAGGAAGGAAAATCTATGCAGAGACCGATATATTATCTTAGTGAGGTGATATCGAACTCGAAGTAAAATTACCCCCACTACCAGAAGATGGCATATGGCGTATATATGGCGGCCAAGAAGCTCAAGCATTATTTCCAGGAGCACCCCATGACGGTGGTAAGCACCACACCCATCTCGGAGATTATGGGCAATAAAGATGCAAGTGGCAGAGTAGCCAAGTGGGCCATTGAGTTGGCCGCATATACACCAATGTATGCAAGAAGAGATTCCATCAAGTCTCGGGCACTGGCGGATTTCCTAGTTGATTGGGGCGAGATGCAATATGAGCCACCACTGCCGGAATCCAATTTCTGGAGAATGCATTTTGATGGTTCCAAGGTGAAGGAAGGTCTCGGTGCTCGTGTTGTGCTCACCTCACCCAAAAATGATCAGCTGAAATATGTCTTGCAAATCCATTTTGTGGCATCCAATAATGTGGCCGAGTATGAGGCCTTAGCCCATGGACTCAAAATGTCCAAGGAGATTGTTATTCGTCGGATAGTATGTTATGGTGATTCAGACCTAGTGATTCAGCAAGCATCTGGTACGTGGGACGTGTTGGATACCAACATGGCGTTATATCAGTTCCATGTCCAGAATATCTCCGGATACTTTGATGTGTGTGAGTTTCACCATATACACCGAGCTGAAAATGAGGCTGCAGACACACTATCCAAGTTGGGCTCATCACAGCAGGCTATCCCAGTGGGAATTTATCTAGAGCATCTTCGGAAGCCATACATCAAGTCGTCGCCCGAGTCAGACTCAATCTTTGTCCCGGAAAATTCGGAACCTGAAGCTGTCCCAATGGAGGTAGATGTGGGGTACATCTTGGAAGACTCGGGGAATGCTCTCCCGAACTCGGGGACTGCCTTCCCGAACTTGAGGACAGCTTTGCAGAACTCGGGGACTCGGGGTCTCGTCCTTATCATGTATCCTTCGATGTCGGTTGAAGCGATGGAGATTGATGAACCTATCTTTGGTCCTCATTGTGTGCCAGTATGGGCCCAAGAAATAATGTCGTATCTGGTGGATGGTACACTACCGAGTAATGAGGAACTGGCCAGGCAGATACAGAGAAGTTCCAAGGGCTACACCATCATCAACAAGGAACTGTACAAGAGAAGTCCCACATGCGTGCTCCAACGCTGTGTCAAGACAGAGAGGGAAGAAATTCTCTGGGAGAGACATCAAGGGGAGTGTGGGCACCACGCCTCATCTCGGGATCTAGTGAAGAAAGCATTTCGGCATGGTTTATTTTGGCTCTCTGCCTTGCAGGAAGCATAAGATATAGTGAGGAAGTGCAATGGGTGCCAGAGATATGCCAGCAAGATCCATATGCCGGCTTTAGAGCTCAATACCATTCCTATGACTTGGCCATTGGCAGTATGGTGTTTGGACATAGTGGGGCCTTTCAAACCAGCCCGAGGTAACATGACTCGCATGTTGGAGATGGTGGACAAGTTTGCCAAGTGGATTGAGGTGAAGCCAATCCGGAAGTGTGATGGCCACACAGCTGTAACTTTCCTGAAGGACATAATCCTGAGATATGGCTATCCGCATGGAATCATCTCGGATAATGGTACCAGTTTTGCTGAAGCAGCTTTTGCTCGGTTCTGTAAAGAGAAGAGGATCCGAATTTACATTGCTTCAGTCGCGCATCTGAATCAAATGGGAAAGTTGAGAGAGCCAATGGTATGGTCCTATCCGGGATACAACCTAGGTTGATTGATCCATTACAGCGAACCCCGGGCTCTTGACTGGATGAGCTACCAACGATGTTGTGGAGTCTAAGGACTACCCCTAACCGGTCTACTGGCTATACTCCATTCTTCCTTGTGTATGGAGCAGAGGCTGTACTGCCAACCGACATAGAACATGACTCGCCAAGAGTAACTCTGTATACAGAGGCAGAGGCAAAAGAAGCCCGAGAAGATTATGTTGATTTGCTAGAAGAAGCAAGAGAATTGACTCTATCGAGATCAGCTGTATATCAACGGAATCTGAAGCGCTACCATAGCCGAAAAGTGAACCCTCGGGTCTTGCTGCTTGTGATGGCGTCTTGACGGGGAGACTTGATGAATATTAAGTCCCCGGCTCACGACGCCAGAAATCCTTTGCTATGGATGGTGTGTTGAAAACCCCAAGAGGAGGGTGTGATGAGTGCAGTGGTAATAATTTCCCTCAGTTAAGAACCAAGGTTATCAATCCAGTAGGAGAAAGAGGTTCTTCGGAAGGTTGATGCCACTGACGGTGGTGATGGCGCTCACCAGTGTCAGCAACAACGCGGAACCTGCACACAACAGAACCAAAATACTTTGTCCCAACGGTACAGTGAGGTTGTCAATCTCACCGGTCTTGCTGAAAACAAAGATTAGACGTATAGTGTGAAAAATAGCGTATGCTTGCAGTAAATAAAGAAAGCAGGAAATTGTAGTGGTTTGTTTAACAGTGTAGGAAAATGGACCGGGGTTCATAGGTTCACTAGTGGTGTCTCTCCATAAAAGATAGCATGCTGGGTGAACAAATTACAGCTAGGCAATTGACAAATAGAGGTTGCACCGTAGTGCACATTCATGACATGATGACTATTATGATATTTAGTGCGGGCATTACAACAATATACATAGACCGTAATCCAACTGCATCTATGACGAATAATCCACCCTCAGGTTATCATCCGAAACCCCTTAGGTATTAATATGCAATCAACAAATAATCGCATTAAGCAATGTGTGTAATTTAAGAAATGATTGTGCACGCGGGCACTCACACCGCAGTTTTCTCCCTAGTGGCAACAACACATCCTCCCCCGTCACGTTTCTGTCACTCGAGCATAGGCGAAAAGGAGGCATGAACCCAACTATCGAGCATAAATACTCCCTCTTGTTGTCACTAGCAACTACTTGGCCAGAGCAACCACTAGTAACGGAAAGCATGCAAGATCACAAATAACATATGCAATAAAGACTATAATCAACTTGGCATAAGTTCAATATTCATCGGATCCCAGCAAACACAGCATATAGAATTGCATAAGAACAATCTCGATCATGTTAGGCAGCTCACGAGATCTAAACATTGAGGCATAGGAGGAGAACACAGCCATCTAGCTACTGCTATGGACCCGTAGTCCAAGGATGAACTACTCACGCATCACTCCAGAGGCAGGCATGGTGATGAAGAGGCCTCCGGTGATGATCTCCTCTCCGTCAGGGTGCCGGGAGACACCTTCAGAACCCCCTGGTCTAGGGTTGACGACGACGGCGGGGCGGCGGATCTTTTCGGGAAATTTTGATCGGGTGCTTAGGGTTTTCCTTCGAAGGGGAATAAATAGGCAAAAGGGCAAAGGCGGTGGAGCCCTGGGGGCCCACGCCAACCCCCGGGGCGGCCAAGGGGGGGCGCGCCACCCTATGGTGTGGGCCCCTGAGGCCCCTCTCCGGGTCTCTTCGAGACTCTGTGGAACCTTAGAATTCTAAGACTTCCGGGCTTCGAATTTTCCAGTTCCGAGAATATTTCCAGAACAACTTTTCTCAAACTAAAAACAGCAGAAAACAGGGAACTGGCTCTGTGGCATCTTGTCAATAGGTTAGTCCAGAAAATCGATAAAAATGACATAAAGAAGGGAGAAAACATGTAGCAATTGGCATAATATCATCATGGAACATCAGAAATTATAGATACGTTGGAGACGTATCAAGCATCCCCAAGCTTAGTTCCTACTCGTCCTCGAGTAGGTAAACGATAAAACACAATAATTTCTGAGGTGACATGCTACTAACATAAACTTGATCATCATAATGTAAAAGCATATCTAAGTTGAGATCATAGAACTTTAAACACAAACATGATAAATAGAACTTTAATAATAAAGCATAGCAATCACTTTGCATCATGAGAAGTATTTCAAATAAAAGGTCATGAATAACAATGCAAAGAAAGATATACGTTTGTTTCAAATATAAAGAAAGCATGCCAAAGTGGTATTTTGCTAGTCCTTAAGAGTGGGGCAAAACATAAATGCCAGGACACCTTCAAAGTTCATGAGGAAGACTAGAGCAAATAATTTGAGAACAAACAATAACACATCATGAATCAATTAATAATGTTTCTGGGACAAATGCACATAAAACTCAGAATGATAAAAATGCTCTCTCAACTGTGTATAAAGTTAGAAGATGGAGACTCAACATAAAAGTAAAAGAAAGGCCCTTCGCTGAGGGAAGCAGGGATCACTCATGTCCTAGAGCTTTTATTTTATTAAACAGAGGTATTAAAATTTTGACACTCCTCCCATCCATCTTACACAAACCATGGCTAACTGAATCCTCGGGTGCCTGCCAACAATCACATACCATGGAGGAGTGTCTATATTTTGGGAGATGTATGCTAATGTCAACGAATGGTAAACAGAAAATACAGTACGTCACAAGCCAACTAGATTTCACAAGATCGGCTCCCATATGAAGGACGCAACTGGTATAGAAGGTCATCCCTTTTTCTCTTTTGTTTACACAATTATGTTTGACTGATAAATCAGCGGCAAAAATAGTGAAGAGATTTTGTGTGTATTAATTTGGGGCTGGGCACCCCTCTGCCAGCTCTTCTATCAATTGGATAAGCGGATGAAGCCATGTCGCACCCTGATTTCTAGGGGATACTCACCGTACGAACTGGATAGCAGATGCTTGGATTATGGGGCATAACTGCTCCCACGTCCCAGCTTCCTGGTAGGCCTGCGCTTATGCGCGACAACACAAGCCCTGCTATTCCATCGTCGATGTAAACTATCCACTAGAGATCAAAGGCACTTCCGTCGACGTACTTCAAACCATACACACATGGTACGTCAACGGCGTTTAACAACTGATATCACAACAGATCTCTACGACACAAAAGATTGAAATAAGTTGCAATTGGCTCTCATTAGAGCAGAGATAGCAAATACAATCATTCAGAGGGCACATGCCCCAACAATACATCATTACATCACAGCGGAAGCATTCGACACTGAGTACAGACAAGAACCAAATAGGCCTAAGAGGCCGGAAACAAACAGACGGAGCCCATCCACGAAGTCTCGGATCCTTCCCGGGTCCGCTATCTACTCGTCAGCAGTCTCGTCATCATACTCCACGTAGCAGCCACCATGAAGATCCTCGGAAACGTCGTCTGCGTAAACCACAGCCCCAAAGGGGTCAGTACATAAACGTAGTGGCAAGCAAGACTCACAGTTCACCAAAGTGTAACCCGTCAACACCAAGCACAGATGCTTTGGGTTCACGGAGGAAAGGGGATATAAAAGATGCTGCAACTAGCTGCGCTAACCAACTACAGAGATTCTACCACTTCCGGCTAACAGAAAGGAGATAAGATCGAGGATTGTAACCAACTGAAAGATAACTTCAAACAAACCCATCCTGGATCTCGCCCCTTATCCAAAGAAGCAATCCGAGGATAACTCACACAGTTGTATTAGGAGTGAATCAATTTATTATGTCATCAACCTATTACTAGTCAAGTTATTAATCATTGGAGGTAACAGGTTTGATCATTATGTTTAAGTTGTCCTGAGTACTTGTTAGCCAGTACTTTCACCAAGTAATCCATAACCGCGGAAAACACGGCTTCTCGAGAAGATTATCCCTGCAGGGTGGCACCAATTTGGCCGTACACGCAAGAATAACCCGCCAGATGGGAAGCTAACCCACCAAGCGGGGTACTCTACACAACCAACCATTCTTCGCATCAAGCCCAAAGAACCTTGGGCGCACGCTAATCAAGCCCCGAAGAAAAGGGACGCTCATAGCACTCTAAGACCGTGTCCCCCTATATGCCGACTACAAAAGTTCCACCCTGGCCTGGGCTCGCAAAAACATGCATGCGGCAAATGGAAAACACGAACTAAATGAGGCGATTTGGACGAGATGCGAATCAGGTCAAGTTGAGGGGGCGCCCATACTCGCTTCCCACATGCGGTTAGTGCGCTCATCATGGATCAGTAGACAAGACCCTTTTCCTATTAGGGTCGACACTAGCAGGCTTCAAAACCTCTCATGGGCCTCCTGCCGGTGCCTTATCATCAAATTTATTATTAATAGCAACATTAGCCTGATTGATTGATTAAACATCGAGCCCCCAGAACATAATAGAAACTAATAACAGAAAGTAACGGGTAATAGACTCGAGCAAAACAACCTAAGCATGCTAGTAAGACACTGGCTCAAACAATGGGTTGTAGGAAGGGAGATGAGGCAATCTCAGGTTTAAGGGATTCATGTGATAGGTTCGTAACAGAACAACTACTACTAAGGCTAGCAGAAAAGAACAACAGAAAGTATCGGTAACCAATGTTGAAAGGAACACAGTGGTTCATGTGAGTGATAACTTGCCTGCAAAACCCAGTAGCCTGGTACTGAGCTAACTCCTTAGAAGGGGTCGTAAGTATCGTCGGTCTCAACGTCGCCGTTTATCCGAGAAGAAGCAAACAAACATTGCAGAAAGGTAAACAATCAATATCATGGCATAGTGCACAATCATGGGATGATGCATGTCATGTTAATATATGCATCAAAGTAAACTACTTAACAGAATAACACAATTTAATTGGACCCATATGCAATTGGATTGCATATGCAAAAGATTCATTGAAATAAGTGGAAACAAATGATTTACAATCAATTATTATGTGAGAGTTGTTAGCATGATGCATGCATGATGATAACAACAAAATAACAACAAATAACAATGATAGATGCAAGTGAAAAAGGATTGGAACAAGTTTTGGAAATCATTGATTAAGTTTGGAAAGTTTGGTTACTTAAACATGTCACACAAGTATTTGTTGTTTTCATCAAGTTAAATTGTTCGAAATAGATAACAAAGTTTATATTTGATAAGAACACACAATTTTAGGTGGATTGCATGTTTCACTTGTTGAAAAAGGATTTCAAATAAATTATTTATGAATTTAACAAGTTTAAGCAAGAATTAAATGAATTTAATTCAAACATGAACTTATGTGAATTTTTATTTGTTCAAAACATTAAGTGAGATTCATATTTGAAAAGTTTATGCTTTTATGGTTTGAAAACATATTTTATATGTCCCAAAAGAATTTGTTTTGATCAAGTTATAAATTTAGCAATATTAAATGAATTAAATAAGATATAAATTATTTAACCAAGTTTAATTATTCAAATCATGAAACAAATTTTATATTTGGAAAGAGGGTTTAATTTTGCATGGAAAACATATTTCATTTGTGGAAATTGGATTTAAAATGAGCAAGTTATTATTTTGGCAATTTTAAATGCAATAAACAAGAAACAGTTGTTTTCAGCAATTTAAATTATTCAAAACAGCAAACAAAATTTATATTTGGAAATTACATGAAAAGTTGATTGGAAAACATATTTGGTTTGTTGAATTTGGAATTTTTATGAACAAGTTATGAATTTTGCAAGTTTAAGTGAATTTGACAAGTTTTCAAATATTGCACCAATTTAAAATATTCAAAACAGTAAACAAGTTTTATATTTGGGTAGAAAATTTAATTTGGTATTGAAAACATATTAAAAATGTTGAATTTGGAGTTGGGATGAATTTCTTATGCATTTTAGAAGATTGGGTGCAAATCTGCCATTTTTAAACCATTAGGGACTTAGAAATAAAAAAGCACAGGGCCTGAAAAGAAAGTACAAGGACTTAGATGAAAGCTGACAGGGACCTGGGTGTGAATAGAAAGTTGTGCTGGGCTGTGGAAAAATAAAAGGAAAATGGGGTTTTAATCCCGCAGGGGGTGGGGATCGAACCCTCACCCTCCTGGCGCGCGCAGAGGGTATCTACCACTGCGGTGGTCGTGCGGTTGTGATAGGGAGGGGAACTGACAGAGGAAATACTGAACGTGGCGATTTAACTGAACTTTTTAACAGTACCAACGGGCGTACAGGTTCAGAGCATCGACAGGGACATGGCAGTCGGCCTGCTACTCGCCGGAGGGCTGCTGCGAGGAGGCGCCGTGGACAGAGGGAGTAGGAGGGAGATGCGATCGGAGGGAGGGAAGGAGCGGGCCTCACCTTCGTGCGTTTGGAGGCGAGGCGGTCGAGGCAGCGAGCGGTTGGCGAGCAGCAGGCAGGGGCGACGGCCGGCGAAGGGGCGGATGGCGGCGGAGCTACGAGCCGTCCCCGTCCGCGTGGTGAAGCCGGTGAGGAAGAGAACGACGCGGCGAATCCATTCCCGCGTTCGGCAGCCCACGTTCTCCATCCTATCCCCGCCGCCGTGGTGGTTCCTCCTCCGGTCAATGGCAGCTCGGTGGTCAGGTTTCAGAAAAGTAAGAAGTTTCAGAGAGAGGCAGAGGGATCTGGGGAAGAAAGGAAGAGGATGGCGGCTTGAGGGAGAAGGGTTAGGGTTAGTAGGGGCTCGGGTAGGTTATAGGTAGCCTCGATCTCGTACGGCACGGCATCGAGCGGGGCAGAGGTTGATCAAACGGAGCAGGAGGCGATCGTACAGCGTGACATCAGCTCGGGGAAGATGACAGCGACAGGGGTGAGGGGTTACTGGGCCAGGTGGGGAAAATTAGGTGGGCTTAGGGATGGGCTGGGGTTTAGCTGCTGCCTCCTCTCTCTTTTGTTATTTTCTGTTCCTTTTATTTTTTTTTTACTGAAAACCAACTGGAAGAAAAAGGATGCTTTGTGGGTTAGTAAAATTTTTAGAAAAATTAAATTAAGCTTATTAGGTGAGTAGCAAACAAATGCTAACTCTGGTTTTTACAAAGTTTTCAAAATTATTGCTGTTTGGAATTAAACCAAAATTAGATTATTTGAAGATTTGAAATGATTAATGAAATCAACCTTTTAATAAAGTGACCCAAAGGAATTAATTGGAAAACAAGGGATGAGAGAAAGTTTTGGTTATTATTTTTATAATTTCAAATTGGTTTTGTTTGAAATTATTTGATTTGAATTGGAATATTTTGTTAATTAATATAGAAACAACAATTTAATAGGGTGAACCCTATTATTAGTTGGATTAGAATTATTGGAATGGTTTGATATTTTATAATTTCCAAATGAGGTGTTGATGATGATTTTGCTTTGAATTTGGAAACAACTATTTGGATGTTGGTTTGGAATTTCAAATGGAAAACAAATTGAATTTGAAAAGGGTTTGATTATTGGATGCATTTTTATAGAAATGAAACAATAGTTTGGAATCACACTTTAATGGAAGCAAATAATTGTTTTATTTTGAAATATCATTTTAGAAATTGTAACATCACAAGGATGAAACAAAAGGTTTGAAATTTGGTTTGAAATTCAAATAGAAAACAAAGGAAAACAGATGAAAACAGTTGGAAAACAAATGAAAACAGAGAAAAACAAATGGAAAACAAACAAAACAAATGCAATCAACATGATGCCATGATGCAAAACATAAAATAACAGGGAGCAAACATTCTAATGGCTATTTTTCAGACTTGGGATGTTACAAAACGCCCCCCCTTGAAGGAATCGCGCCCCGAGATTCCTACTGAGAAAAGAAAAGGTCCGGAAACTTCTTGGGTAGACGTCAGGGAATTTGGAAACCACCGGAACATTTTCAAATAAAAGGAGAGGTTTTGCATTGAGGGTGTATAGCTGGATAGAATTTGATTCATTTGGAGAATAGATTATCTGGCTAGAATGGTGGAACAGAGTTATTGACATCAATCCAATACCAAGGATGACATCAATGTCAGAATCAGCAACATGAGAGTAACGAGGAATATGTGGCCTCCCATTAGAATTGGATTGTTCTTACTTATGTTGGAGTCAACACTTGAGATTCCGGAGAGTGAACGGTGATTTGATTGCTTAGTGGAACCAGAAATAGGTTGTATCTTGTGGAAAGGATTTTTGACACAAAGGAAAGTGATGCTCCGGTATGAAATAACACTTTAACTGGATAAGAGTTTACGAGGAAGTTTTGATTAGACGCCGGTAGAAGATTTGAAGTGGAAAACAACAACAAGATTTCAACGGACGAAAAGGGTGTTGAGAAGAACAGGATAATGAAGCAACTCCGGTTAAACGAGAACAAAACTCCTGAGGTACTACGGAAAACCCATCCGGGCTTCTAAAGGATCAATATCTACTGCTTAAGGAATAGAGGATCTGCTTCCGGAGCTTACACGCCTCCGTTCTCAATCATGAGTAGGCAACATGATAAATCATGTCACAACCACCTCCATTCCTATGGTCTAGTATATATAACCATCCTAGAGAAACCAGAATTCGTGAAATCCTAACTTGAAAGTTAGATGAGAAGGGAGAAATCAACGTTGCACTTCCTTACCAGAAAAGGGAGGGTGGGTGGGGAAAGAAGAAAAAGAACAGAATTCCTACTCTCACGTTTCATTTTGTTCCTATATAGCTACAAAATAGTTTCTAGACTCAACTGCGACCAGTAAAAAGGGATCCTACAGGCAGACAGGCTCTGATACCATTTGTCGCACCCTGATTTCTAGGGGATACTCACCGTACGAACTGGATAGCAGATGCTTGGATTATGGGGCATAACTGCTCCCACGTCCCAGCTTCCTGGTAGGCCTGCGCTTATGCGCGACAACACAAGCCCTGCTATTCCATCGTCGATGTAAACTATCCACTAGAGATCAAAGGCACTTCCGTCGACGTACTTCAAACCACACACATGTACGTCAACGGCGTTTAACAACTGATATCACAACAGATCTCTACGACACAAAAGATTGAAATAAGTTGCAATTGGCTCTCATTAGAGCAGAGATAGCAAATACAATCATTCAGAGGGCACATGCCCCAACAATACATCATTACATCACAGCGGAAGCATTCGACATGTCTGAGTACAGACAAGAACCAAATAGGCCTAAGAGGCCGGAAACAAACAGACGGAGCCCATCCACGAAGTCTCGGATCCTTCCCGGGTCCGCTATCTACTCGTCAGCAGTCTCGTCATCATACTCCACGTAGCAGCCACCATGAAGATCCTCGGAAACGTCGTCTGCGTAAACCACAGCCCCAAAGGGGTCAGTACATAAACGTACTGGCAAGCAAGACTCACAGTTCACCAAAGTGTAACCCGTCAACACCAAGCACAGATGCTTTGGGTTCACGGAGGAAAGGGGATATAAAAGATGCTGCAACTAGCTGCGCTAACCAACTACAGAGATTCTACCACTTCCGGCTAACAGAAAGGAGATAAGATCGAGGATTGTAACCAACTGAAAGATAACTTCAAACAAACCCATCCTGGATCTCGCCCCTTATCCAAAGAAGCAATCCGAGGATAAC
Organism: Alopecurus myosuroides; assembly: GCA_028641055.1. Lineage (NCBI taxonomy): Eukaryota > Viridiplantae > Streptophyta > Magnoliopsida > Poales > Poaceae > Alopecurus > Alopecurus myosuroides. The sequence continues at coordinate 50,903 of JAPCYS010003551.1, read as the reverse complement.
TCACACAGTTGTATTAGGAGTGAATCAATTTATTATGTCATCAACCTATTACTAGTCAAGTTATTAATCATTGGAGGTAACAGGTTTGATCATTATGTTTAAGTTGTCCTGAGTACTTGTTAGCCAGTACTTTCACCAAGTAATCCATAACCGCGGAAAACACGGCTTCTCGAGAAGATTATCCCTGCAGGGTGGCACCAATTTGGCCGTACACGCAAGAATAACCCGCCAGATGGGAAGCTAACCCACCAAGCGGGGTACTCTACACAACCAACCATTCTTCGCATCAAGCCCAAAGAACCTTGGGCGCACGGCTAATCAAGCCCCGAAGAAAAGGGACCCTCATAGCACTCTAAGACCGTGTCCCCCTATATGCCGACTACAAAAGTTCCACCCTGGCCTGGGCTCGCAAAAACATGCATGCGGCAAATGGAAAACACGAACTAAATGAGGCGATTTGGACGAGATGCGAATCAGGTCAAGTTGAGGGGGGCGCCCATACTCGCTTCCCACATGCGGTTAGTGCGCTCATCATGGATCAGTAGACAAGACCCTTTTCCTATTAGGGTCGACACTAGCAGGCTTCAAAACCTCTCATGGGCCTCCTGCCGGTGCCTTATCATCAAATTTATTATTAATAGCAACATTAGCCTGATTGATTGATTAAACATCGAGCCCCCAGAACATAATAGAAATACTAATAACAGAAAGTAACGGGTAATAGACTCGAGCAAAACAACCTAAGCATGCTAGTAAGACACTGGCTCAAACAATGGGTTGTAGGAAGGGAGATGAGGCAATCTCAGGTTTAAGGGATTCATGTGATAGGTTCGTAACAGAACAACTACTACTAAGGCTAGCAGAAAAGAACAACAGAAAGTATCGGTAACCAATGTTGAAAGGAACACAGTGGTTCATGTGAGTGATAACTTGCCTGCAAAACCCAGTAGCCTGGTACTGAGCTAACTCCTTAGAAGGGGTGTCGTAAGTATCGTCGGTCTCAACGTCGCCGTTTATCCGAGAAGAAGCAAACAAACATTGCAGAAAGGTAAACAATCAATATCATGGCATAGTGCACAATCATGGGATGATGCATGTCATGTTAATATATGCATCAAAGTAAACTACTTAACAGAATAACACAATTTAATTGGACCCATATGCAATTGGATTGCATATGCAAAAGATTCATTGAAATAAGTGGAAACAAATGATTTACAATCAATTATTATGTGAGAGTTGTTAGCATGATGCATGCATGATGATAACAACAAAATAACAACAAATAACAATGATAGATGCAAGTGAAAAAGGATTGGAACAAGTTTTGGAAATCATTGATTAAGTTTGGAAAGTTTGGTTACTTAAACATGTCACACAAGTATTTGTTGTTTTCATCAAGTTAAATTGTTCGAAATAGATAACAAAGTTTATATTTGATAAGAACACACAATTTTAGGTGGATTGCATGTTTCACTTGTTGAAAAAGGATTTCAAATAAATTATTTATGAATTTAACAAGTTTAAGCAAGAATTAAATGAATTTAATTCAAACATGAACTTATGTGAATTTTTATTTGTTCAAAACATTAAGTGAGATTCATATTTGAAAAGTTTATGCTTTTATGGTTTGAAAACATATTTTATATGTCCCAAAAGAATTTGTTTTGATCAAGTTATAAATTTAGCAATATTAAATGAATTAAATAAGATTTAAATTATTTAACCAAGTTTAATTATTCAAATCATGAAACAAATTTTATATTTGGAAAGAGGGTTTAATTTTGCATGGAAAACATATTTCATTTGTGGAAATTGGATTTAAAATGAGCAAGTTATTATTTTGGCAATTTTAAATGCAATAAACAAGAAACAGTTGTTTTCAGCAATTTAAATTATTCAAAACAGCAAACAAAATTTATATTTGGAAAGTACATGAAAAGTTGATTGGAAAACATATTTGGTTTGTTGAATTTGGAATTTTTATGAACAAGTTATGAATTTTGCAAGTTTAAGTGAATTTGACAAGTTTTCAAATATTGCACCAATTTAAAATATTCAAAACAGTAAATAAGTTTTATATTTGGGTAGAACATTTAATTTGGTATTGAAAACATATTAAAAATGTTGAATTTGGAGTTGGGACGAATTTCTTATGCATTTTAGAAGATTGGGTGCAAATCTGCCATTTTTAAACCATTAGGGACTTAGAAATAAAAAAGCACAGGGCCTGAAAAGAAAGTACAAGGACTTAGATGAAAGCTGACAGGGACCTGGGTGTGAATAGCAAGTTGTGCTGGGCTGTGGAAAAATAAAAGGAAAATGGGGTTTTAATCCCGCAGGGGGTGGGGATCGAACCCTCACCCTCCTGGCGCGCGCAGAGGGTATCTACCACTGCGGTGGTCGTGCGGTTGTGATAGGGAGGGGAACTGACAGAGGAAATACTGAACGTGGCGATTTAACTGAACTTTTTAACAGTACCAACGGGCGTACAGGTTCAGAGCATCGACAGGGACATGGCAGTCGGCCTGCTACTCGCCGGAGGGCTGCTGCGAGGGAGGCGCCGTGGCCAGAGGGAGTAGGAGGGAGATGCGATCGGAGGGAGGGAAGGAGCGGGCCTCACCTTCGTGCGTTTGGAGGCGAGGCGGTCGAGGCAGCGAGCGGTTGGCGAGCAGCAGGCAGGGGCGACGGCCGGCGAAGGGGCGGATGGCGGCGGAGCTACGAGCCGTCCCCGTCCGCGTGGTGAAGCCGGTGAGGAAGAGAACGACGCGGCGAATCCATTCCCGCGTTCGGCAGCCCACGTTCTCCATCCTATCCCCGCCGCCGTGGTGGTTCCTCCTCCGGTCAATGGCAGCTCGGTGGTGGTCAGGTTTCAGAAAAGTAAGAAGTTTCAGAGAGAGGCAGAGGGATCTGGGGAAGAAAGGAAGAGGATGGCGGCTTGAGGGAGAAGGGTTAGGGTTAGTAGGGGCTCGGGTAGGTTATAGGTAGCCTCGATCTCGTACGGCACGGCATCGAGCGGGGCAGAGGTTGATCAAACGGAGCAGGAGGCGATCGTACAGCGTGACATCAGCTCGGGGAAGATGACAGCGACAGGGGTGAGGGGTTACTGGGCCAGGTGGGGAAAATTAGGTGGGCTTAGGGGATGGGCTGGGGGTTTAGCTGCTGCCTCCTCTCTCTTTTGTTATTTTCTGTTCCTTTTTTTTTTTTACTGAAAACCAATTGGAAGAAAAAGGATGCTTTGTGGGTTAGTAAATTTTTTAGAAAAATTAAATTAAGCTTATTAGGTGAGTAGCAAACAAATGCTAACTCTGGTTTTTACAAAGTTTTCAAAATTATTGCTGTTTGGAATTAAACCAAAATTAGATTATTTTGAAGATTTGAAACGATTAATGAAATCAACCTTTTAATAAAGTGACCCAAAGGAATTAATTGGAAAACAAGGGATGAGAGAAAGTTTTGGGTATTATTTTTATAATTTCAAATTGGTTTTGTTTGAAATTATTTGATTTGAATTGGAATATTTTGTTAATTAATATAGAAACAACAATTTAATAGGGTGAACCCTATTATTAGTTGGATTAGAATTATTGGAATGGTTTGATATTTTATAATTTCCAAATGAGGTGTTGATGATGATTTTGCTTTGAATTTGGAAACAACTATTTGGATGTTGGTTTGGAATTTCAAATGGAAAACAAATTGAATTTGAAAAGGGTTTGATTATTGGATGCATTTTTATAGAAATGAAACAATAGTTTGGAATCACACTTTAATGGAAGCAAATAATTGTTTTATTTTGAAATATCATTTTAGAAATTGTAACATCACAAGGATGAAACAAAAGGTTTGAAATTTGGTTTGAAATTCAAATAGAAAACAAAGGAAAACAGATGAAAACAGTTGGAAAACAAATGAAAACAGAGAAAAACAAATGGAAAACAAACAAAACAAATGCAATCAACATGATGCCATGATGCAAAACATAAAATAACAGGGAGCAAACATTCTAATGGCTATTTTTCAGACTTGGGATGTTACAAGCCACTAGTCCAGGGTGTGAAATCCAATCAACAAGTGAGATAAAGATTCTCTATTTACGTCCTCATGAGCAAAAACAGGAACACAAAGCATGAGTAATTTTTGAAGGTTTTAAAGGTAACACATGAGCAATTTACTTGGGAGTGGCAGTTAAATACCACATGTAGGTAGGTATGGTGGATACAGTAGGAAAACTTGGTTTTAGGGAGTTGGATGCACGAGTATAATTCCATACTCAGTACAGGTGGAGGCTATCAAAAGACTGGGAGCGACAAATCAAGAGAGCATAAGAGCCATAATCATGCATAGCGACATAAACATCATTAATCAAAGCATAAGCGGTATCACAACTTAAAAAAACTAAATGATCTAGAGGCTATTAGTGACTGGTTCATAGTCATAAACATGGTGTGAGCATGCGCCAAGTCAACCAAATAAAACATTCAAAAGAGAATACCACAAATTTATGCTTCAATATGACAAGAACAACTCATGAATCTTTTAATGGCACCTTAAACACTCTCGGATATTTGAGTCTAATCATGCTACCCATTAACCACAAGGCTTCAAAACTAAAATAACATCTAGCATGATATGAAAAAGTTCTAGCCATAGTCTATACAAGCTTCTACTTGCACCATTAAAAATTCTACTTCAAGCAGCAGTTTCTTTTCCCAACAAGCACCGTACAAGATATGTTTTAACAAAAATACTCTTCATGATACAGTAAGCAAACATGAGAGCACTCACATAACACTACTAAAACTAACAGCTCTTAGATAAGAGATGCAATGAAAAACAGGAGCTAAATAAATGCAGCAGCCGGACAAAAATTAAGAATACAAAGTATTCCGATGAAAAAGCGGAGCGTGTCACTCACCAATAAAAGAATGCTGGAGTCCAACCAAGCTTATTGCAAAAATAAGAACAAACTTAAAGCCAAAATAAAATACGCTCCAAGTAAAGCACATAAGATGTGACCGAATAAAAATATAGTTTCACTAGAAATGACCTGATAGAGTCTTCTTGGAATTTTCTGGGACGTACCTCCGGGGCATCCCCAAGCTTAGGATTTTCACTCTTCTTGATCACGTCATATCATCCTCTTCTCTTGACCCTTGAAAACTTCCTTCACACCAAACTTCTCACAATCTTCATTAGCAACGTTAGTGCAATCGAAATAATAAATTCACATGGTTCAGTTTCAACACAAGCCTAACACTCATAAACACATTAGATACTTTCACAACTTCTTTTAAAACTCTTTTTCTCAAAAGAACACCAAAAGAAAGAGATTAAGATGCAAATTTAATTATTGGCAGAAATCTGTCAAAACAGGACAGCAGGCAAAGATGATTTTTTTCAAAAATCTTCTGTTGCTAAAAAAAAGTGTTCAACTAAGAAAAGTTGCATATATAGCCCAGGATTACGGACAAAAAAACTCAGGTCATTTTAAGTTTTGCTGTTATTTTATACAAATTTAACAGTGGATAGCAGAAATTTGTTTTCTGCACAGAAATCCGAAATATAGTCTCAACTTTCCACTAGAGGCTTTACTTGGCTCAACAAAGACACAAAAGAAAAGATACATCGGTGTTGCTAAGGAAATAGACAACACCCAGGTGTAGAGAAAACAAAAAGAAACGACGGAAAATGGGTTGAAAACAGAGAAATAAAACGGGTTGTCTCCCGGTAGCGCTTTTCTTTAACGCCTTTCAGCTAGGCATAGAAAAGTGGAATCAAGTGTTTTCAAGTGAAGAAGATGCTCACATAAGAAATATGAATTAAGCAAAAGAGAGCATCAAGAAGCAAGTATAAAAAAAATAAGTCTAACCCACTTCCTATGCATAGGAATCTTGTAAAGAAATAAATTAAAGAAGCTCAAACTAGAAATCATGGGAAGGTAGAGCAAGAGCAACTTCAAAACTTTCAACAAAAAGAGAGGTGTTTTAGTAACATGAAAATTCCTACAACCATATTTTCCTCTGTCATAATAATTTTCAGTAGCATCATGAACAAACTCAACAACATAATTATCACTTAAAGAATGTTTGTCATGGCCTAAAAGCACACAATTCATATCAAGCTTAAAAATAGTGGGATCAAAATTTAAAAGCAGCTCCTCTTTTTTCCCACTTTTAGCAATAGAAAAACAAGATGATTGGTCACTCTTAAAAGGTATGGGAGACATTATAGCAATCCTATTTTCAGTAGCATTATAATTTATAACATCAAGTAACATAGGACCATCATCAAGAGCATTATCATATAAATTTTCTAAACAAACTTCCTCATTATCATGCATATCAATAGTTGGAATAAATAGAGGATTATCATAGGACCCATCAAAATAGCATGGATTATAATAAATAACAGTAGCAATATCATTCTCACAAGTTTCATTCATAGTAGTATCAAGGTCACAAGTATAGCAAGTATCAATTTCATCAAATAATGTATGAGTTAAAGAGTTACTATCATTTGGAGGTAGACATGGGCTCCATTCTTCCTCCTCTTGATCCTCACTCTGCTCCTCTTTTTCATCCAATGAGCTTCCAGATTCAGCAGTTTCTTCTTCCGTAGGTTCCTGCAAGGCACTAGTCTCTTCCTTAGGTTGAGAGCATTTATTAAGATATTCTATTATGTAGTAATTACAATCCTTGTAATTATCAAGTATAGCATAAATCTCGTATTTATAAGGTGCATCATCAATACTTTCAAGTAAATAGGCAATTTCGAATGCACCCTTCCAAGCAATAATTCTTCAATTTGTTCCGCATCATATAATTCATAATTTTCCTTAACATAAGAAGATATGGTAACATTATAACTATACTCACATTGAAAAGGGAGGTGTTTATACCTCCTACAGCAGCAAGATTTATCAAAGCAATAAGTAACATTATAAGTAGAGCATAAGTTTTTAGCATAGTCATGCAATTTAGTAATTTGCTCCCATAAGTGTATTCCTTTTTGTGACAAGCGGTGTTCCTTATAATATCCAACTTGCCTATAAGATCTAGTTTCAAAGGCATCAAACATTGATAGCAAGCATGATAAAGCAAAAATAACAACTAGAATAAGAATTAAATTTTTTGTGTTTTTGATAAAGAGAAGCAAACAAGACAAAAATAAAAACAAGACAATAAACAAAATAAAGAGGTTGAGAGTGACAGACTCCCCTTTCCAGAAGACTTCTTTCTCCCCGGCAACGGCGCCAGAAATTCCTTGCTTCTTGTGATGGCGTCTTGACAGGGAGACTTCTTGATGATGATGAATTTTAAGTCCCCGGGTCACGACGCCAGAAATCCTTTGCTATGGATGGTGTGTTGGAAACCCCAAGAGGAGGGTGTGATGAGTGCAGCGGTAAGAATTTCCCTCAGTTAAGAACCAAGGTTATCAATCCAGTAGGAGAAAGAGGATCTTCGGAAGGTTGATGCCACTGACGATGGTGATGGCGCTCACCAGTGTCAGCAACAACGCGGAACCTGCACACAACACAACCAAAATACTTTGTCCCAACGGTACAGTGAGGTTGTCAATCTCATCGGTCTTGCTGAAAACAAAGATTAGACGTATAGTATGGAAAATAGCGTATCCTTGCAGTAAATAAAGAAAGCAGGAAATTGTAGTGGTTTGTTTAACAGTGTAGGAAAATGGACCGGGGTTCATAGGTTCACTAGTGGTGTCTCTCCATAAAAGATAGCATGCTGGGTGAACAAATTACAGCTAGGCAATTGACAAATAGAGGTTGCACCGTAGTGCACATTCACGACATGATGACTACTATGATATTTAGTGCGGACATTACAACAATATACATAGATCGTAATCCAACTGCATCTATGACTAATAATCCACCCTCAGGTTATCATCTGAACCCCCTTACGTATTAAGTTGCAAGCAACAAATAATCTCATTAAGCAATGTGTGTAATGTAAGAAATGATTGTGCACGCGGGCACTCACGCCGTTGTTTTCTCCCTAGTGGCAACATCACATCCTCCCCCGTCACGTTTCTGTCACTCGAGCACAGGCGAAAAAAGAGGCATAAACCCAACTATCGAGCATAAATACTCCCTCTTGGAGTCACTAGCAACTACTTGGCCAGAGCAACCACTAGCAACGAAAAGCATGCAAGGTCACAAATAACATATGCAATCAAGACTATAATCAACTTGGCATAAATTCAATATTCATCGGATCCCAGCAAACACAGCACAGAGAACTACATAAGAACAATCTCGATCATGTTAGGCAGCTCACGAGATCTAAACATTGAGGCATAGGCGGAGAAGACAATCATCTAGCTACTGCTATGGACCCGTAGTCCAAGGATGAACTACTCAGGCATCACTCCGGAGGTAGGCATGGTGATGAAGAGGCCTCCGGTGATGATCTCCTCTGTGGAAGGGTGCCGGGAGACAGCTTCAGAACCCCCCTCATCTAGGGTTGACGACAACGGCTGCTGCGGGACTTTTCGGGGAATTTTGATCAGGTGCTTAGGGTTTTCCTTCGGAGGGGAATAAATAGGCGAAAGAGCAAAAGCGGTGGAGCCCTGGGGGGCCCACACCACCCCCGGCACGGCCAAGGGGGGCACGCCACCCTACGGTGTGGGCCCCCTAAGGCCCCTCTTTGGGTGTCTTCGGGACTCCGTGGAACCTTCGGGAATTCTAAGACTTCCGGGCTTTGAATTTTCCAATTTCGAGAATATTTCCAGAACAACTTTTTTGAAACTAAAAGTAGCAGAAAACAGGGAACTGGCTTTGTGGCATCTTTTCAATAGGTTAGTCCGGAAAATCAATAAAAATGACATAAAGAAGAGAGAAAACATGTAGCAATTCACATAATATCATCATGGAACATCAGAAATTATAGATACGTTGGAGACGTATCAGGTCTTCCGAGATGGAGACGTGGTGCTTAGGCTTGTGCAACGCACAGCAGGGATGCACAAACTTTCCCCTCCATGGGAAGGGCCATTCATCATGAGCAAGGCCTTGCACAATTATGCATACTATCTCATATATGCCTAGGAATAGGAGAAGAACAAGATGGATAGATCCGGAGAAGAAACTAAGCGCCCCTGGAATGTAGCTCTCCTTCGTCGTTTTCATTCTTGAAAATGCAATGTATTTACCTCTCCACCGAGTTATAAACTGTTGGCACCCTGAGGAGGAACCTGAGCACTGCCTGTGCCTAACCGGTTATGTGTATTTACTTTCTTTTACTTCCGTATGTCATTTGACTATGTCGGAACTTCTTATGTCGGTTTAGTAGTGTGCATAAACCTAAGAGCCAACTCTTTGACTTTGATGTTGTCCAAAACCCGGCTTCATGGCAAGCAAGAGAACAAGCTAAGGGTCACTGAACACATGAAAAACGGCTAAGAAAAGAAAGAGTTAGCAAACCGACATAAGTTTGGTGTACTTCCTTTTTTGCTAAGTGTTGAAGACTTCTAATTCCTGTCTCAAAGTTGTGAGTATTGTAAACTTGGTTTCGAAATCTCGTGACTCGACTGGCCACAAGTGGCAGGCAAGAGCAGAGAAGAAAAAAGCTGAGTGGATGAAAAAACGAACTCAGGGACTCGAGTTAAAGTGACCGGTATCTAGCCAGCCTCGCGGAAACCAACGTAAAATTGAAAGTACCAAAATATTAAACTTGTTCATTACATTTTCACCCGGCACCCCGGGGATCTAACGAATTTAAAAGTGTTTCGAGATAAAAGTTAGGCAGCAACCGAAGGAGTAGGAGCAGTGTCCGTCCCTGCCGAGAAAGTGGACTTGGTGGTCGTCTCGGTAGTTGCGGTATTGGCGGTGGCTGTCTCGGCCGCGACTGGGTTCTCGGCGGAGATCCCGGTCGGGGCTGCTGATCCGGTAATGATGGTCGGGTCAGTCTCGGCCTCGATCTTCTTATCAACTTCTTCCTCAGCCTCGGAGCCCTCATACTCGGATCCTTCCTCTTCTTCCTCCTCAGTCTCTGGCTCGAGGGGACCCTCAGTGTAGCCCTTTGTTTCGGTGTAGGAAGCATCTGCCTGGTGGAGCTAAACAAGAGTTGGATCCGGTGCGCATGGTCTTGAGCACCTCAAGGTCGAGAGATTCATACCAAGATAGCACAAATTCCAAGACCTCGTTCGCACCGGCTTGTGCAGCAGAGGCATGCCATTCTTGGAGCCGCTCCTTGATTCCCTCGAGGAACTTAGCCAATTCTTCAATCGCCACCGGGACCTCGGAACCCGGCCAGAAGGCCTTGTACACTCGGATGGCACTGGTCAGGAGATCAGACCCAATGGCCTTGAGCGGCCTAACTCGAGCTTCGATGGCCACTAGGTGGTTCTCGGCGGTTGCCACCTCCGAGACAGTCTCCCCAGCTCCGACCCTCTTTTCTCGGTACTTCTAGATGGCTCTCTCAGCACCACTTTCCGAGAGGGAAAAGGTTTCTGAGAGATAAGCTGTCCGAGTTAGTCAGCATTAGCTCGATCGTCCAGATCCAAAAAACTAGAAGAAACGGAGAAAAAAGAGTGCTTAATTTTCAGGTCCATGTTCAGCTTGCCAAGTTTGGTCAGCCACTTATCCGTCTCGGTGTTCACCTTGTCCAGCTCGGAGTGTAGAGAGTTGGCCCGGGATTCGGTCTCAGTGTTCTGCTCCTTGAGCTTCCGGATCTCCTCTTCCTGGCGGGCCTTCTCGGTAGCTGCAGCTTTGGCCAGCTCGGTCTTAACCTCCTCTAACTCGGACTTCTTCCTCTGCATCTTGGCGAGCTCAGCCTTTAGCCGAGTTACCTCAGCCTTTTCAGTTTGGAGATCTTCTTTGAACTTGGCCTCGCAGTCAGTGAGCTGTTGTTCTGTTCCGGCTAGTGTGAGGCAGTTATGGTGCTGGGAAGCAAATGCCTTATGCTCATCTGCATAGGGACAACAGTGTTAGCAAATCGTCAAGCTCATGGATGCAAGATACGAATGTAGAGGAGAAATACACTCTCAAGTGTCGAGATCTTAGTCTGCGCTGACTCTGCCACAGTGGCGCAATCCTGGTGCTTCTCAGTGAAGATTTTCTGCTCACCTGCATTGACATGAAAAAGTTCGCCAGCAAGAAAATGCGTAACTGCAAAACGCAAAGTGAAGAAAAAAGAAATTTACTCTCAAGCGCAGAGATCTTGGTGATCGAGTCGATCAACTGTTGCTCCATCACAGCTATGCGGGATAAAAAAGGATAAGAGTTAGTAAATCGGTGCACTATAAAGCACACGTGATATCTCGGGCATAAGAATGGTACCTTTGCCTCCCAGCTTCTCCTACAGACGCTGGTTGTGCTCACTGAGATCCCGGTGTGTCCAAAGTAGCCTCTAGAACAGTTTAGTGCGGGTCTCGGTGCAAACCTGAAAAGAAACAAAATGGTTGGTGAGATTGTGAAGATTTAGCCCGAGTATCCTTAACTTGGTCGAGTAATGCCTAGTCGGCTCAAATCTCGGGGACTGGATGGTGTATATTTATCTTGGGGTTTGCAATATGAAAACTCAGAATAGTGGAAAGAGAAAAATTACTTACTCGAGAGGTTATCTCGACGCCTCTAGCCGCAGTCTATAGCGCGTGCATCTTGTGCACAAGGGTGCTGGAGGAGGATGCCACTGGCATACTCACCTCGCCGATATCGGCTTGGTTCCAGTCCATGCAATAGTAGTCCAGAGGGCCTAGCTTCTTCCCGGCATGTGTGTCGGGGATGTACCCGATATGATCAAGAGCTGCGTCCGGGTCGGGCCGGGCAACACCAAGCCCCTGCTGCGCAACAATTTGCGTCTCGGGGTTGATTGTCAGCGTGCCAGCACCAGCCTTCTTCGTCCTAGTCCCGGTCTTCTTTAACGGAGCATAGGCTTTTCTCTGTCGGGACGGGGCTGACAGCTCCTTCCCGGTAGGCGGCGCTGAACTACTCTACACCGGCACATGCGGCTGCTGGGATGAAGAAGCTAGTGCTGGCTGGGCCACAGGTGTCTGCGGTGCTGGAGGAGTTGTCGGCTGCCGTGCCAGAGGAGGAGTTGGTGGCTATGCGGGAGGTGCTGCTGGCGGTGGAACTGGTTGCTACGGTGGGGCCTCTGGTTGCTGCTACTTCTGTTTTGGAGCTGGCTTCGTGTGTTCCGGAGCCTCAGTATTCCCCATCTCGGTGCCCATGTTGCTAGCACCGAGATCATCGTCTTCTCTCTCGGGAGTGGGCACCTCCGTCATGTCCATGGACTAGGCGCCCGAGATGTACAACTCCAAGTAGACATAACCGCCTGATCCCGGAAGTTGGATCACGGGAGGGAGTGTGGATGATTGTGGCACCGAGACAGGGTTTCTCGGTCTTGAGGTAAACACGGAGGGTTCGGTCATCCTGATATCTAGGGCCTCACTGCAAAAAAGAGAAGAAAGCCAAAAGAACCAAAGGATCCGAGTTAACTCGGGCAAGAAAGAAGAGAAGACACAAGTACAAAGCCAATGTATTTTGGAAAGTGACTTACCCCTCCGACATGAGTCGTCTGCTCTTGCGAGTAGTCAGGGCCCCCTTGTTCCCGGGCTTCTTCCTTAGCCTCTTGGAGGGGGGAGCCGCGGCGCTGGACCGGGCTCGTTTCCTTACTTCGACGAGGGCGGCCACGGCCACGGGCTGTGCATCCACGACCTGCTCGCCCAGATCAACAGAAGCCGACGGCAGAGGATACGCGTAAGAAAGCGGCGCGGGATCAATTACCTCTATAACAACACAGTCGTCATCAACATCTTCTTCGTCATCGGACCAGTCCCGGATGGAGCCTGGAACTCGTAACTTACCGGCATCCGCGGAGAGCTCTGCGTCTAGGATTGGCAGGTTATCTTCATCGTTGAAATCCTGCACATCATCCTTGGTCTGGTCCGCCCCCTAGTTAGCGGCCAGGTTCTTGCCGTCCTCATCCTGCTAGCGGACAAATTTCTGCATAGGCGAATCACAAAGCATGAGAATCAAGACAAAGTTATTTTGGAATATATTTATCTCGGAACATTCCGGAATAGATATAACTCGGTATGTTCCGGGATACTTACATCGGGTGCTGGGAGAGCTCTGTTGTATGGCTCAAAGCCCCACTCCCAGTCTTCTATGCGATCGCCTTCACCCAAGTAAACACCTCCTTCTTGGTGAGCTTGATGGTGGTGACCCAGGTCGGATCTCGGTACCCGCTCATGTGGCAGATCTTGTGATTCCGGCGCTGGAGCGGTAGATTTCGGCGGATCACGAACGTGGCAAGAAGATCATCCGCCCTGAGTCCATCTCGGATAAGCTGGAGGAGATATTGGTCGATGAGTTTGACCTCGTGTATGTTGGTTCGGGGATTGTGATCTCAGTTGAGCATAGTCGTGGGGGGATTTTTGTGGTAGACCGGAAGACTGATGAGGTTGATGGGAGTAGTGTTCTTGATGTAAAAGAAACTACGCTGCCACTTTCGGTAGGATTCCAAACCCCGGATCCGCGGGAACTTGGAGCCCGGGCGCGGGACCACCATGGCGGTCCCAAACTTCGTCATCTGTTTCGGTGCATCCGGGTTCTCCAGATTCGGAATCACCTGTTTCCGGAACCGGAAGTACTTACTCCACATGTTGATAGTGGGGTAGAGACCGAGATAGCCTTCCGATAAGGAGATGAAAGAGGAGAGTGTGGTGATGGCATTCGCCGGGAGGTGATGGGGTTGAAGACCGGACTTTTGGAAGAAATTGATCATAAAGTCCGAAAGAGGAAGGTTGAAGCCGCGCTCGAAATGCGCAAGAAAAACAACGAACTCATTGTTTTTGGGTTCCGGCTGGATCTCGCCCGTGGGAGCCCGACAGGCGACCCCGGCCGGGACACGCCGAGTGTCGATCACCCAAGTGATGTCTGAAGCGGTGACGTGAGATCCGGCCCACGCGGAGCGTGTGGATTCCGGCATGACCAACTCCTCCACGGCCTCAAGATCTTGTGAGGCCATGGCTTGCTCCGAGGAATCCGGAGTCTCCAAAAGATTCGCATGCGCCACGATGTGCTCGGGGCGAAGAGGACGGAGAAGAACGGCGAGGCGCGAAGGAAGAAAGCCGTGGTGCGCTCGGGTCGGGCTCGGAGAGGAGCGCGCGTGGTCCGGTGGTGGTGCAGGCTGCGCGCAGATCTGCGGTGTTGAAACGGGTGCATGCGGTGTCGCTCCGACGCGCGGCGGTGAGCAGGAGCATGGTGGCGCCCAAGATCCAACGGTGGAACGTGGGAGTGCGCGGCGGAGTGCTCGGGCTCGGTGCGTGTGCGCGGTGGAGAAGAAGAGGCGACGAGGGGAAATGACGAAAAAGAGGAAACAGGAGGCACTGCACGGGTATTTATATCTGAGGAGGGGATAAGTGCGAGGGATTAATTGTGGCACGATTTGCGGTAACGGGTGTGATTACTGCCCACACAACAATGCATGAGAACCACCGCGCGTGTGTGCGCATTTAATCCCGTAGTTTCCGCAGGGCGCACTCAAGTACATTGCGGCGATGCGACTTCCGATGGGCCCGGGTGACTGGACGTGGCGTGGGCGCGGCGCGTGCGCAGCGGGGCGCGAGAAACGAGGCGACATGCGCGGCTGTTCCCTGCCACGTGGTGACACCACAACGCGGGGGGAAACGAGGCGGTTTCGCCTCGCACTGGTGGATCTCACGAGGAAAAAGTGCTAAGTGTTGGGAACTTGGTAAAATTGTAACCCGACACAAGTATGTCGGATTTCTGTGGGAATCCATGGTGTTGGATTTCATGATTAAAGCTGCTACAGGCCATCATCCGAGTTCGCTGGACCATACCAGCTTCGGGGACTGATGTCGGGGGGCTACCCCCGGGTAGGGCTAAGCTTGGCATAAATTGGTGTCCAAGGAGTTTATACCGAGATAAAGTTGACCGGGTTGAGTACCCGGACCGAGTTGACTGTTGCCGAGATAAAGCTATCTCGGTAAGAGGTCCAATGTGTAACATGTTGCAGGTGGATGTTCCCCCGGGTTCTCCGAGTTACACTTGGATAAACTGGTTAAATGAAGAACCAAGTATCCCGGAGTAAGGTCAATAGGGTAGGCGATATCTCGAAGATCACGGGAGAGTACGCGCATGTGATGGTGCAGGTCTTGCACTCGTTGGGAGACCCCAAGAGGAAGGTATGATGAGCACATCAGCAGTTTTCCCTCAGAAAGAAACCAAGGTTTAATCGACCAGTAGGAGGAAGGAGTAACTTCAGAAGGTTGATGCAGCTGAGATGGCAGGGCGCACTACCAGTTCAGCACCAACGTGGAACCTACAAAACAGAAACAATTCACTTTGCCCCAACGAAGCAGTGAGGTTGTCAATCTCACCGATTTTGCTGAACACAAAGAGGTTAAACGTGGTGTGGAAAACAGTAGGAAAACAATATGAAAGCAGTAGTAGCAGTATGAAAGCAGTGGAAGCAGTGTGTGTATTATCAGAATGAGAAAATGGACCGGGCTCCACAATTCACTAGTGGTGTCTCTCCGCGAAAGATAAATAACATGTGTGGTGAACAAATTACAGCTGGGTAATTGACAGAAATGAAGGCTGCACCGTAGTGCATATGCAAGACATAAAAATTACTATGTGATTCATGCGGGCATTACAACAAAATACATAGACCGTCATCCAACATCATCTATGTCTAATAATCCACGCTCCTAATATCATCCGAACAAACGTTGGGTATTAAGTTGCTAGCAACAGATTATCGTAGTAAGCAAATTGTGTAATGTAAACAATGTAAACTAGATAAACACCGTTGTTTTCTCCCTAATGGCAACAACGCATCCTCCATCCGTCACGTTTCTGTCACTCGACCATAGATGCAAAGGAGGCATGAACCCACTATCAAGCATAAATACTCCCTCTTGGAGTTACTAGCATCTACTTGGCCAGAGCATCTACTAATAACGGAGAGCATGCAAGATCATAAATAACATATGCATGAAGATAACATGATAGATTGATAATCAGAAGACATAGCATTCAACATTCATCAGATCCCAGCAAACACAACATGTAGCATTACATAAAGATGATCTCGATCATGTGAGGCAGCTCACGAGATCTAAACATGAGGTACAAAGTGGAGAGAAGAACCATCTAGCTACTTCTATGGAACCGTAGTCCAGGGATGAACTACTCACGCATCACTTTGGAGGAGGGCATGGTGGTGTAGACCCCTCCGGTGATGAATTCCCCTCCCGGCAGGATGCCGGGGAGAGCTCCAGAACCCTCCAGATCTCGTGATGACGATGACAACGGCCTCAGGTGTTTCTCGGGACGAAGTGGTATATATTTAGGGTTTACGCCTCGGGGGTATAAATAGGAGAAAGGGCAAAGGCGATGGAGGCCTGGAGGCCCCACACCACCCCATGGCGCGGCCAGGGGGCGCGCCGCCTTAAGGTGTGGGCCCCCTGTGGTCCCCTACGGGTCTCTTTGGGACTCCGTGGAACCTTCAGGAGTTCTAGGACCTCCGGACTTCGAATTTTCCAATTCCGAGAATATTTCCAGAACAATTTTTCTGAAACTAAAAAAACAGAAAACAGTGAACTGGCTCTGTGGCATCTTCTCAATAGGTTAGTCTAGAAAATCGATAAAAATGGCATAAAGTATAAAGCAAACATGTAGGAAACAACGTGAAAACAACAAGGAACATCAGAAATTAAGGATACATTTATGACGTATCAACATCCCCAAGCTTAGTTCCTACTCGTCCTCGAGTAGGTAAACGATAAAAACGCAAAATTTCTGAGGTGACATGCTACCAACATAAACTTGATCATCAATAATGTAAAAGTATAAGTAAGTTGAGATCATAGAACTTCAACACAAGCATGATAAATAAAATTTTAATAATAAAGGATAGCAATCACCTTGCATCATGAGAAGTAACACAAATAAAAGATCATGAATAACAATGAAACGAAAGATATACGTTTTTTTCAAGTATAGAGAAAACATGGCAAAGTGATATTTCGCTAGTCCTTAAGAGTGGCGCAAAACATAAATGCCAGGACTCCTTCAAAGTTCATGAGGGAGACTAGAACAAATAATTAGAGAACAAGCAATAACACATCATGAATCAATTAATAATGTTTCTGGGACAAATGCACATAAAACTCAGAATGGCAACTATGCTCTCTCAACTGTGCATAAAGTTAGAAGATGGAGACTCAACATAAAAGTAAAAGAAAGGCCCTTCGCAGAGGAAAGCAGGGATCAACTCATGTTCTAGAGCTTTTTATTTAATTAAATAGAGGTACAAAATCTTGACACTCCTCGCATCCATCTTACACAAACCATGTCTAACCGAATCCTCGGGTGCCTACCAACAATCACATACCGTGGAGGAGTGTCTATTTTTAGAGAGGTGTATGCTTATGTCAACGAATGGTAAACAAAAAATACAGTACGTCACAAGACAAATAGACTTCACAAGAGAGGGTCCCATATAAGGACGCATATGGGTCGAAGGTCATCCCCCTATCTCTTTTGTTTACACAATTATGCTTTGACTGATAAATCGGGGGCGAAAATAGTGAACAAAATTTGTTGTTATTGATTTGGGGCTGGGCACCCTGCTGCCTGCTATTCTATCATTGGATAAGCGGATGAAGACACTAGTACATGGTGTGAAAGTCCAATCAACAAGTGAGATAAAGATTCTCTACTTACATCCTCATGAGCTAAAACAGGAGCACAAAACAGGAGTAATTTTCAAAGTTTTAAAGGTAACACATGAGCAATTTACTTTGGAGTGGCGGTTAAATACCACATGTAGGTAGGTATGGTGGACACAATGGGAAAACTTTGGTTTTGGGGAGTTCGGTGCACGAGTAGAGCTCATACTCGGTACAGGTGGAGCCTAGCAAAAGACTGGGAGCGACAAATAAAGAGAGCACAAGATCCATAATCATATAAAAATTGTTTTGGTAACAAGACTTGATCAACCTTGTTAACAAAGTGATTTTGAATGAAGAGGACAATGTTTTCACTATGTTTTCATCTTTACCATTTTTTCACCATGTTATCATCATGCTACTTCAGTATAATTATGTTTCCACCATCCATAGTCATGTTTTCATCTTAATTACTGTGGTTACTCATGTTTTCATCACCCACAATTTTGTTCTCACCACTTCCACCTTTGTTTTCACCTGTTATTTGCCTATTGGAGTGTCTTCGAACCTCTGTAGTTCTGGTTTTGGTTTTTTTCCACCTTTCCACATTTGTTTTTCTGGTTTTTAATTATTTATTAAATTCTGGAAATTGCTCGAAAATGAAGTTTCTCTAAAAATTCCAGAAAATTTATATTAAATTTCTACATCAAAAATGAGGCAGAGAGGCACCTGGTAGACCCCAGGGGGACCCACCATGCCTGGGCACGGCCTGGCCCCTGGTGGCGCCTGCACATGGTGTTGGGCCCTCTTGGCCCTCCACTGCTCTCCTCCCTGCCAAACACTCCTCTCTCTCTCTCTCTCTCCCAAAATCGAAAATATTCCTGGAACCCGAGTTCTTGTTGTTCTTCTTCGCGAATTTCTTGGTCCCTTTACTCAACCCATCATTGTTGCTGAAATTTGGTGCATTTGCTCTCCGGTATGTGACTCCTCCGATTATCCATGTAGAATTTTATTTAGTGGAGTATTTCTTGAGTATTTTGGTACTGTAGGTGACCGGTTATGTGAGCTAGCATGCTTTATTTGTGTCAAACAATTTATTTTTGATGTATGTTTAGTCCTCCTACAAGTCTCTATAGTAGTTCCTATTATATAGTTGCTTGAAATTAATTTTTTTAATGCTTGTTTAAAATTTTCAGAAATGGAGTACAATATGTATCAACTTAACCAACATGAGTCGGAATTGCATGAGGTCATGCCAGTACACCGTGAAGAAAGAGTATTCCCATTGATTTTTCCATACCAGGAATTCATGCATGCTACTGGAATTATGTAGGATTTCCGAACTCTTGTGGCTAATGTAGGATTGGAATGTTTAATTGAGGATGAACCTACCCAACATATTAAACTAACTATCTATCAAAGTGCCACAATGGGGATCATGTGGGAATATAAGAGGGGAGCCCAAACCATTGATGGATCTATATGAAGAAATTTGCCAAGGTAGAAGCTTCATAGGAGAGAGTGGTAAAATTCGAGAAATTCAACTCCCATCTATTCGATATTTTTCCTATTTTATTGCCAAGTGTGTGCTTGCTAAAAAAAACTGACAACAAGTTATCTATGTATGATCTAGCTTTTATCTCAGCTGCTTTGAGACGTGATATGTCTTATAATTTTGGCGCTTTAATTGCTTTCCGTCTCACACTTAACCGTGAGAAGGGCGGAATTTGTGGAGGTCTTATTGCCTCTCGTTTGCTAGCTTTGCCTGGTGTGGAGCCACATCATTTAGACCTTCAGTTTCCCGTAGAGAGGCTGGACCTTAATTCCATGATTCAACATAATTTTTTTCCACCTATGCTAACCTGAACAATTTATCCTATGAAATAACTTTCTCCAAGAAATCAAGGTGGAGAGTGACTAAATCTGATAGAGTAGTACTTTTATCTGCACCACTTTTGTTTAACCTTAATGGCAGGGAAGGATGGTCACTCTCAGAGAGTGAGTTGGATGCATACATTGAGCAGCATCCCCAGCATGTAGAGGATGCTGGAGAGGGGGACGAAAATGATTTCGTCCAGTCCTCCGACACTGCGGGGTTTCCATACCAGCACCCCGGTTATGATTATGCGCCTACTGCTTCATCTTTTGCATGGGCGCCTGAGTACGACCATGCTAGGGACGACCCACCAACGTGGGGATACTTATCGTGCCGTGATTGGTCTCCCCTTAGGCCAAAAGCCTAAGCTTGGGGGGAGGTATGCCGACATCACACTCATCTGTATATCACGTTTCTGTCGGTTCTTTGTATATCCATGTTTTCGTTTATTTTGCTTGTTTTCATTTCTTTCGCTTCTTTTTGTTTATATTGTTTTGTTCCTGCTTTCCAAAACGCAAAAAGACCAAAAATATTTCTGTTGTTTCTCTTTATTTGCTTCTTCAGTTTCTTTTGTTGGTTTTCTTTACTTTCTCGTTTCGGTTTAATATTCAAAAATCCAAAAATATTTTGCTTTGTTTGTTTGTTTCCTTTTGTTCTTGTTTTAAATTCGAAAACCCAAAAAAATTGTTGTTTCTTCTTTGGTTGTGTAAAGTTTGCTGCAGAGTTCAGTAGTCCTTCGTGACTCCATTGGAGGTTGGTTATCATTCTATATTATTCAATCCACACAAGTGAAGAGCAATAATGATGATTTACGACAATCCAAGTTGTGGTGAGAGGCTGGTAGGAACTCTATTTGTTTTCATTTTTGTACATATACTCATCCATGTGGACATGCTTAGTTTGTTTGTATAAGGTGTATGTCATTTAATTGATGCTTAGTAGTTCGTGCTCTCTCATGATTAGTTCCAGCTTGTTAATATTAGATAGCATGTCTTATAAATGTTTGCTTGCATTGTTTTATTCATAGAAGGGTATGACATTGTGGTATCTCCCTCTGAATGTTTCGCTTGAATCGACTTGGTACATGCTCACGCATGCATAAGACTGAAAATAAAAAGTCAATTAAGCCTCGATGATTTATTTTGCCTCGGAGTATTTGTATCACTTTTATGCCCCCATTAATTTTGTTTTGTCACAAGCATGATTATGGCAGTTGTTGCTCTCTTGATTGTCGCTCCCAGTCTATTGCTAGCCTTCACTTGTACTAAGTATGAGCTCTACTCGTGCATCCAACTCCTAAAAACCTAAGGTTCTCAAATGTGTCCACCATACCTACCTATATGTGGTATTTCACCGCCACTCCAAGTAAATTTCTCATGTGCTACCTTTAAAACCTTCAAAAAAATCCTGTTTTGTTCCCCTGTTTTAGCTCATGAGGACGTAAATAGAGAATCTTTATCTCACTAGTTGATTGGACTTTGCACACCTGGGCTACGCTTATTAAAATTATAGAAGTGCTGGCAGCGGGGTGCCCAACCCCAAAATTGGTTACTATTAAATTCTCTTCACTAGTTTTGGTCCTGATTTATTAGTCAAAGCATAATTGTGTAAACAAAAGAGAAAGAGGGATGACCTTCCGTACCAGATGCGTCCTTCAATGGGAGCTGCTCTTGTGAAGTCTGGCTTGTGACGTACTGTATTGTTTGTTTACCATTCGTTGACATAAGCATATGAAAGTAAAGTATAGGCACCTAGAGGGGGGGTGAATATGTGCTACGGCAAATTTTAATTTTTCTCAAATTTAGGCTTGACAAGAAAGGTAAATTCTCTAGATAGTGCAACTAGTGATGAATTTACCTATATGACAAGACAAGCAATCAAAGCAACTAGTACAAGTAAGTAAAGAGAGGGAGGAACGAGGTAACCGATGGAAGCACACGGAGACACGATGTATTTCCGAGTTCCTCCTTTTTAGGGGAGTACGTCTCGTTGGAGGGGTGTGAGCTCGCCACAAAGGCCTACTCAACGCCACTAAGGCTTCACCCTATTCTCCGATGAACTTCGCCACAAAGGCCTAGTTCACCTTCCACTATAGAACCCCTTTGAGGCGGGATCAAATCCTTTACAAACACCTTGGGGCACACACCCACAACTTAATTGGGGGCTCCCAACACTTCTTGAATCACCAACAAGAAACAAGATGCCTAGGTTCTCCACAAGAGGAAACCCTAGGCAAGATCCCTCTAGCTAGAGAGGGGGAAATGAAGAACATGTCGGTGAAGATGTAGATCGAGGCCTTCTCCTTCAATCCTCCAAAGATCTTCAAGATTGGGTGGAGGGATTGGGAGTTATGAGGGATTTGGTGAGTTCTTAAATGCTCATCAATGCTAAGGGGAAGAACTAGATCTTGAGGAAGAAGAGGAGGGGTATTTATAGCCCCTCCTCACAACTAGTCGTTGTGCAGGAAAAAAGGTACCGGAATATCCGGTCAGTTTGCTCCACGCAGATCTGCAGTGCTGGACCGGATTATCCGGTTGATCTGAAATAATCCGGTACAAATAATCCGGTAGATGCCAGTACGCAAATCTTCTAGTCCTTAGCCATTTTTCCACTTCTTCAACTGCAACCGGAATATCCGGTATAGATATGAAATATCCAGTACAAATAATCCGGTTGACTCCAGTAGCTCCAAGCTTCCAGTCCTTAGCCATTTTTTGCAGCAACCGGAATATCCGGTCCAGGATGAATAATCCGGTCCGAATAATCCGGTTGACTCCAGTAGCTCCAAGCTTCCGGTCCTTAGCCATTTTTCGCAGCAACCGGAATATCCGGTCCAGGATGAATAATCCGGTCCGAATAATCCGGTTCACTTCTGTGAGCAAAACTTCGAGTCCTTAGCAGTTTTTCGCAGCAACCGGAATATCCGATCCAGGATGAATAATCCGGACCAAATAATCCGGTTGACTCCAGTATGCGAAACTCTCAGTCCTTAGCCATTTTTGTGCTCCTTTCTCAGCAACCGGAATATCCGGTCCAGGATGAATAATCCGGTCCGAATAATCCGGTTGAGTTCTGTCCCAAAAACCTCAGGCCAAACTTCACCGACTTTTCGGTGATCGATGCCGATGTTAAGTATAACACCTGCACACTAAACACCTCGATAAATAATGTACTTAGTATTGTTAACTAACACACAAAACACTGGGAAAACGAAATGCACTTTCAATCTCCCCCTTTTTGGTGTTAGATGACAATACTAAGATTTGCAATAAACCTTGACAGTAATCATGCTTGAAACAAGGTGGAAATTTCTCCCCCTATCTCTATGCATATCTTTTGTTTGCCTCAAACGCAAATGGATGCAATGATGTATAGGGAGAAATTTTCAACAAGTAGCAAACATGACAATGAGACAACATCACCAATATGTTGAGTGTAAAGAAGTATATACCTTGTGCGAGAATGATATATCCAAGAATAACCAAGCACAACCATAGATAATCTCCTCAACATACGATAGATAACCATCACACCATAAATAGA
Source organism: Alopecurus myosuroides (assembly GCA_028641055.1). Taxonomy (NCBI): domain Eukaryota; kingdom Viridiplantae; phylum Streptophyta; class Magnoliopsida; order Poales; family Poaceae; genus Alopecurus; species Alopecurus myosuroides. The sequence continues at coordinate 27,814 of JAPCYS010003551.1, read as the reverse complement.
TAAACCAAGATAATATCCAGATAACCGACATAGTCACACACATAATAGCACACATAGTTTTAAACGACACAATAAACGACATAAGTTCACAAGCACGACAAATGAAGATAAAATGGACACAAGCTCTCAAAGGAAGGATAAAAGCAAATGCTTGTGCCCGAACCCATGCAAATCTCGTAGTCTATAATAGCTACTTCTCCCCCTTTGGCATCGAGACACCAAAAAGGAGGGAAATAGCTAATCTAACGTCCCAGACACGGTCTAAGCATCCGACTCCTCCTCATCATCAGACTCCTCCTCATCAGCAGCCGCATCATGAGCTCGAGTAGCAGTCTCCTGAGTAGACCTGAGAGCCGCCTCAATGCTCTCCCAAGGAGTGGAATCCCCAGCAGACCAAGCAGAGTAGGACTGAGCAGCAATAGGAGCAGGTACATCACCAGTGCCACCACTCATGTGATGGATAATCTGCCGCTGAGAGCTAGCCAAGTCAGTGTCCCTGCGATACGCCCTGTACTGTTCCTTGTGAATGTCCACCTTCATGCAGAGCACGTTGCGCTGAAACCAGGAGAGCTTCCTGATGTGGCGCAAGGTGGTGATATCAGACACAGGCGCCCTGGGAGCAGACTGAGAGCCAGAAGGACCACCCATAGAGGAACCACCCTCAAATGGAGCACTCTGAGAAGCAGCCGCAGTCTTCAGCTTCCTCTTGACATACAGCTTCCTGACCTTGTGCTCAACCATGGGTAACTCGGTGTACTCCTTCCTCATCTCATACTTGATAAGCATCATGATATAGGGAGCATAGGGAATGGTGTACCCACCAATCATAGCAGCATAGAGCTCGTGAAAGATGATGTCCATCACATCCACAGTATAGGAGACAGACGGGTCCTCTTCCTCCATACACTCCTTAGCCAGAATCAGAAGGTTGCACAGAGGAGTGGTGAGGGCATCGTTGTTACCTCCACTCGGCACAAGGAAACCTCTGAAGATACGCACCAGCTGATCATAAAGTGGAAGAAGTCCCTCAAGTCCCCCAACAGTGAAACCAGGGGCATATAGCTCAGCCATGGACACCTCCCTCCTCGGCCTATCAACCTCATGGACGCGGCGACCAAGAGGAGGGTGCTCGCTGTAAGAGTAGCCAAGACGCCGAGCAAGCCTCTCAAAAGATGCCTCACAAGGTGTGTCCTCAGACATCCACTTGAGATGGGTCACAATATCCCCAGTTGAGAACACGAGGGTGGACATAAACTGCATCACAAGCTGCGTGTTGTAGTTGCACTGAGTCTCCATAAGCTTCACCAGACCGAAACGCTCAACAACACTGGCTGCATCAGCAAATTCCTCCTTGGCCTTGAGAGCGGCATGGTCAAATGGATGCATAGGGCGGCACGGATAGCGGTAGTCACAATAGATGTCAGCATAAATATAGGACTGCTCCAGATTCCAGAATCGAGAATCAATATTTGCAACCCTCGGAGAAAGATAGGCATCCTGCTTTCTGAGCTCATTGAAATCCTGAGTAGGAATGTCGGTCTTATAGTTGAGCCGAGGTTTCCTCTTGTTACGGGTAGAAACTTGCTTCTTGTGCTTCGGAACGCTCCGTTCGTGGTCACCACCTGTGAAACAAGATAGTAGGGGGATAGCACAAGATGAGTACACTAGTGTCACACAACGGATACAATCATGCATAGAAACGATAGAGGAGATTCCAGGAAACAATCGAGGTAGAAATCTGTGAAAGATCAATTTGGGGCTGTCCTAAAACTGTACTGGACATAGCCGGATATTCCGGTTCAAAACTGAACCAACCCGGATATTCCGTTACCCGGATATTCCGGTTCAGTCGTGGACCGGATATTCCGGTAAGTTGCGGATCAGCACAAAATCAACCTAAATCTCAGATTTCCACAGGGATTGCAAACAAGTAATCTAGTCTATGGTTTCTAGCATGTAGGGGGGGTCCTCTCCGGAACGAAATCTACCAAGCATAGCCAACAAAACGCAAATCCATGGACGGTAAGGTTATAGCACCAAGATTCAAGAGATTTGAACATTACCGGGATCCATGGAGAAAAATGCTTGGGTAGAAACGTTCCAAATCGCGAGGAGAACAAGATCCGGGCCAAAGCTCCAAGATCTCGCGGAGGAAACGGCCCGGGAGGCCAAGAATCACGGCGGCGGCGATTTGGTGGAGAGGAACGGACGGGAAAAGGGCAAGAACTGCCCCTCCCCGTCGGGCCCCAGGCTTTATGAAGTGCACCGAACCGGATATTCCGGTTCAAGTTTGAACCGGATATTCCGATACAGCCGGATATTCCGGTTCAAAACTGAACCGGAAATTCCGACTGCCTCCTGATTCGAAATTTCCTCGTTTTCAACAGACGACACTAGTGCTTAGAAAAGAAAGGCTTTTTGAGAGAAAGGCTTAGGATAGATTTAACAAACTGTGACTAGTACTTATCCCTCTCAAGAGCAAGAAACAACCAACTAAAATACCAATTGAGTGGGATTTTCCTAGGAAGAACCACTTAGACGGGAAAAACACACGAAATGCAATGAAATGACAAGTAGAAAAAACCAACTAAGATCCAACTCTTCGAAATGAAGAGGTTGGTGGCCGAAGCCACCATGTAAGAGTTCTTGGTATGCAACCGCGAAGATATATCTTGGGGGCATTGCCAAAACTCACATTGAAGCTCACAATTCAACATTAGAAAAAGAGAGATCACAATGAATTTTTGCTATGGGCATAATGGGGGGAGGGAGAACCCAATGTGTTAGGATAACACTCCCCCTATGTCCATGCCTACATCTAAACTCGAACACGTTTCATCTATAGGGGTGTGCGCAAGATAGTCAAGTCAAGCTCCTTGAATCAATCACATTTAGCTCATTCCTCAAGAACAAGAACCTTGCATCATCAAGTGGCTTCGTGAAAATATCCGCAAGATTGTCCTTGGTGGGCACATAACCGAGTGCAATGTCTCCTCTCGCCACGTGATCACGGATGAAGTGGTGGCGAATCTCAATGTGCTTCGTCCTTGTGTGTTGCACCAGATTGTATGAAATCTTGATAGCACTTTCATTGTCACATAGAAGAGGTACTTTGTCCAAATGAACTCCATATTCCTTGAGAGTTTGCCTCATCCATAGCAATTGGGTGCATGCACTTGCGGCGGCAACATATTCGGCTTCGGCGGTGGAGAGAGAGATGCAATTTTGTTTCTTCCAGGACCAACTTACAAGGGACCTACCAAGAAATTGGCAAGCCCCGGAAGTTGACTTCCTATCATCTTGATCACCCGCCCAATCGGAATCCGTATATCCATTGAGAGAAAATTGTGCCCCCTTTGGGTACCACAAACCAAATCTTGAGGTATGAACCAAATAACGAAAGATCCTATGAACCGCCATTAGATGGCAATCCTTAGGAGCCGCTTGATACCTTGCACACACACCTACACTCAAAACGATATCGGGCCTAGATGCACAAAGATAGAGCAAAGAACCAATCATAGAACGATAAAGCTTTTGGTCCACATCCTTACTCCCTTTTGGATTACGAGAGAGATGACACTTGACTTGCATAGGATATGTCTTGATCTTAGCATCTTGGAAGTTAAACCTCTTGATCATATCTTGGGTATACTTGGCTTGAGAAATGAAAGTCCCACGAGCCAATTGCTTGATCTCAAAGCCAAGGAAGAATTTAAGCTCACCCATCATAGACATCTCGAACCTGTCAGTCATAAGCTTAGAGAACTCGTTATTGAAAGCTTGGTTAGTTGAGCCAAAGATGATATCGTCCACATAGAGTTGGCATATGAAAAGCTCTCCCTTTACTCTCTTGGTGAAGAGAGTGGGGTCAATCTTCCCAACTTCGAAACCACGATCATCTAACAACTCCCTAAGGTGCTCATACCAAGCACGAGGTGCTTGTTTGAGACCATAGAGAGCCTTGTCAAGTTTGTAAACGTGGTTGGGAAAGTTGAGATTCTCGAACCCCGGAGGTTGCTTAACATATACCTCCTCTTTTAGTGGACCATTCAAGAAAGCACTTTTCACATCCATTTGTTGCAATTTGAAATTATGTGAGGAAGCATAAGCAAGGAGGATACGGATGGACTCAAGGCGATCCACGGGCGCATAGGTTTCATCAAAGTCAATGCCTTCAACTTGGGTGTAACCTTGAGAGACCAATCTTGCCTTGTTCCTAATGACAATGCCATTCTCATCTTGCTTGTTCTTGAAAATCCACTTGGTGCCAATAACATTGTGGCAATCCTTGGGTTTCTCAACCAATCTCCAAACTTTGTTGCGCTCAAAGTTATTGAGCTCATCATGCATAGCTTCAACCCAATCGGAGTCCTCAAGAGCTTCATACACTTTCTTAGGCTCCACCATAGAGATTGAGCTTCATGCGCACAAAAATGAGCCAATTGCCTTCTAGTGGATCTTCTAGCTTGAACATCCTCCAAGACCTTGTCATCTTGGGCATCAATTTGCTTCAAAGCTCTTCTTATCCTTTTGATGCGACGGGCTTCGATCTCCTCATTATTGCGAGGAGGAATCACTTGATCATCTTGATCATTTGGGTCCCCATCTTGACCAACATGGCCTTGATCATCAATATCGTCATCAACAATATCTTCAATACTAGCTTCAACTTGAGAAGAGGATGGAGAGCATGATTGATCTTGGCCTTGATCTTGACTCGCATTAGTGAGAGGAGTGGGTACGACTTGCGGAGTCACTTGATCAATGAGAGGAGGGTCTTGAATATGTTCTCGGTTAGGTGTAGTAGTTGGCTCCTTGGCTTGATCTTCAAATGTAGAGGAGGGCTCCACTTGGGTAGAGCATAGTCCTTCTCGAGTCGCCATAAGGTGTCCCTCGATGGGGCGGAAGAATCCCACACCCATCCTTCCTATGGCTTCTTGAGGCATTTCAACATCTACATTTGAAACATGAAATTGCGCCACTTGGGAGCCGTCATTTTCCTCGAACACCACACTACAAGATTCTATGACAATCCGTGAGGCTTTGTCATAGACTCTATAAGTGTGGGATTCGGCACCGTAACCAACAAAAATACCCTCAATAGTTTTGGATTGAAATTTCGACAACCTAATACCCTTGATCAAATAAAAGCACTTACAACCGAATACACGGAAGTAGGATACGTTGGGCTTGTTGCCGGTGAGGATCTCATATGGGGTCTTGCTCAAGCCTTTGCGGATGTAGAGGCGGTTGGAGGAGTGGCATGCGGTGGATACGGCCTCGGCCCATAAATATTGGGGAGAAGAGTACTCCGCCAACATGGTCCTTGCCATATCCAAGAGAGTGCGATTCTTCCTTTCGGCAACACCATTTTGTTGAGGAGTGTAAGTGGCGGAGTATTGGTGACGAATGCCTTCTTCACTAAGAAATTCATTCAATGTATAGTTCTTGAACTCCGACCCATTATCACTCCTAATAGCCATGATTTGCACATTGTGTTGACGTTGCACTTCGATGGAGAAATCGATGATGGTTTGTTGGGTCTCACTCTTGCACTTGAAGAAATAAACCCAAGTGTATCTTGAATAATCATCGACAATCACCAAGCAATACTTCTTGCCGCGAAGACTTGCCTCGGGCACGGCACCAAAGAGATCAACATGGAGAAGCTCCAAGATCCTCTTTGATGAGATAATAGTCTTGGCCTTGTGCACAATGTCATGCATCTTCCCTTCAACACACGACCTACAAACGCGATCCTTTGCAAAGGAAACATTTTCTTTTAGTCCAACAATAAGGCCACTTTTGTGAAGACTTTGCAAAGTTCTCATGTTGACATGGGATAGCCGGCGATGCCATAACCATCCCAAGTCCGCCTTCCCGAAAAGACACATTGCTTGAGTGTTGGTTGACTTAGAAAAGTCTACCACATACAACTCATTTTCAACATGTCCCACGTGAGCGACGTCAAGAGTCTTGCTCCTCAAAAGGACCACAATATCACCATCAAAGAAGACGGAGAACCCCATCTTACTAAGAGAGCGGACGGAAAGTAAATTGTAACCAAGGGATTCGACAAGCATGACGTTCACGATAGTGATATCGGGAGCCACCACAACCTTGCCAAACCCGGATACCTTAGACTTGGACGAGTCCCCATAAGTGACGGTTGCTTGGATGTCATTTGGTCGCAACTCCGTCACAAGTTCTTTGCTTCCGGTCATATGATTAGTGCATCCACTATCAAGAATCCATTTAGTCCCACCGGAAGCATAGTCCTGCAAGAGATCATTGACTAGAGTTAGGACCCGAGTTGGGTCCCTTCATGTTAGCAACAAGGGTCTTTGGAACCCATATAGTGTAGTCAATAAAACCCTCAATAGGACCAACATATTTAGCTTGCACAACACCATAATAATCAACATATAAGAAATGGTGTGGGTTGTTAGTTCCCGCGGAGGAGCTACGAGTAGTGTTGTCCTCATGACAATACCCGAAGCACCATGTTTGTTCTTCTTCTTGTTCTTCTTCGTCTTGTTCCTTTTCTTGGCTACATAGCCAAGACCTTGCTTGCCCACTTGTTGCCTTGGAGCACTCACTTGAGGTCTAGAAATGACCGCATTAGTGCTTGGGGCAACCACTTGTGGGGTGGCAAGCACCACCTTTTCAACTTGAGTGCTCTTGCCCTTGAGCCTTGCTAGCTCATCCTTCAACCTAGCATTTTCTTCAATAATATTTGCATGATCACAAGAAGAAGTAGAAGTGCTAGGATGGTTAGATTGAGTAAGTTGAGTTTGAAGTTGTTCATGCAACTCTTTGAGGGATGAGTTGGCTTTCCAAAGCTTCGTGAGCAATGGTTAGCTTTTCAAACTCCTCGGTTAGTTTACCATGACCAACCCCAAACTCGACTTTATCCTTTTTAGCCTTCCTATATTTAGCAATAGCAAGATCACGTTCTTTAATGATTTTAGAGACAAGTTCATTATGAGTAGTTTCAATAGTTTCAAGTTCATCCTCTAGAGAAACTCTACCATCATGCTCTTCTTCAAGAGTCATTGAGAGAGATGCAATTTCATCCGCATCCCTTCTCAATCTCACCTTTCTTCTCAAGGGCCTCTTGGGCCTCTCCCAATTGCCTCATGAGATGCTCAAAGTACTTCTTGGTCTCCCCTTGCATGTTAGACATAAAACGGTCCAAGGAGGCTCTTTCCTCTTCTTCTCTAAGACAAGCAATATGTTCTAGTTCACTAGGGGTCTTAGAGTTAGGAGAAGATGATACCTCCGTGGCCTTAGCCATGAAGCACTTGGCATTGCGTTGAGGAAGATTTTCATTGGGGGATTCAAAGAGAGATGACGAAGATGGAGTGGAAGCAATAGCTAGAGCGGCCACTTCACTTGTGGTTTCTTCTTCTTCATCACTCCCGGAATCATACTCCTCTTGAGTCAAGAGCACAAACTTGGTAGGAGTCTTCTTGTTGAAAGGTTTCTTCTTGAAATGAGGTTTCTTGTATTCAACCTTGGACTTGTCCTTGCGGATGAGCTTGCCGCTATGGTTCTCTCTATTCTCATAGGGGCACTCCGCAATGAAATGGTACTTGTCTTGGCAATTGAAGCAAGATCTCACTCTTTGAGCCCCATCATTACCATAACGAGACTTGGTCTTATCCTCAACAAACTTCTTGCCTTTTGGGGGATTGTTCCAAAACTTTTGCACGGTGAGAGCTATTAGATCCTTTAGGACGGGATCATATTCTTGTTCCTTCAATGGAGGCAATGCTTCTTCACCATCTTCATCATTCTCAACTTCTCTTGCCAACACCTTGGCCTTCAAAGCAACGGAAGCTCCTTGATGCATCCCAATGGCCCTAGCACGGTTGTCAAGAGCATTCTTGGTTTGCTTTGTAGGAGCTCAATTCTTGCATGACTTGAGTAGAGGTCATGGTGGAGAAATCATGTCTCCCTTGAATACTCTTCATATCCGTGCCCTCAAAAGGCATCACGGCAATTATGAACTTCCTCTTGATCCAAGCATCATCAATATGTGTCGCACCCGCATTAGAGAAAGCGGTGGCAAGAGATTTGAGCCTCCGATACATGTCAACGTGATCTTCTCCATCACGCATGAAAAATCCTTCGGCCTCATTGGTCAAGGTGTCATAGCGATTTCTTTGCATGCTTTCATTCCCAACAAACATGAGGACAAGTGCATCCCATGTCTCTTTTGTGGTGGAGAAGTGTTGAAGATGCGGCATGTGATTGGGGCCCACGGCTTGATGAAGGATGGATAAGCGGTAATTGAGTTGGCAATCTACAACCTCCCTTCTTGTGAGATTCTTGGGATCATATGGCTTGTATCCATCACGAGTGATTCTCCAAAGATCTATACAAGAAGAGTTCAAGTGAGTCTCCATGTAGTATTGCCATTCACGAAAAGAATATGCATCAATTTTAGGTGGATCTCCCCTAGGAATTATATGAGGAAAAGGGATGGGAGGATCGGGTGAATATTGGCCTTCAACGCATGATATCCTTCCTTTCCACTCGCACCCTTCTTAGCGGATTGTTCGGCGGAAGCAGTTTTAAGTGGTTCACCATCAACCCCTTTCTTGGCACCCTCCGTTTCCGGAGGGGATGAGTCGACCACCTCCGGTTCCTTGGCTTTGAGGAGTGTTGTCATGAGTAGACGCAACTCCTCAAATTTAGTGTCTATGGATGAGGTCAATGATTCTCTCAAAGCATTGAGATCATTCATGGACACATTTCCTTCGGACGGAGCATCATCCTCATCACCCATACTTAAACTCTTAGGCGGTTAAGCCCGATAGAAGAGCCGAGGCTCTGATACCAATTGAAAGTAAAGTATAGGCACCTAGAGGGGGGGTGAATAGGTGCTACGGCAAATTTTAATTTTTCTCAAATTTAGGCTTGACAAGAAAGGTAAATTCTCTAGATAGTGCAACTAGTGATGAATTTACCTATTGACAAGACAAGCAATCAAAGCAACTAGTACAAGTAAGTAAAGAGAGGGAGGAACGAGGTAACCGATGGAAGCACACGAGACACGATGTATTTCCGAGTTCCTCCTTTTTAGGGGAGTACGTCTCGTTGGAGGGGTGTGAGCTCGCCACAAAGGCCTACTCAACGCCACTAAGGCTTCACCCTATTCTCCGATGAACTTCGCCACAAAGGCCTAGTTCACCTTCCACTATAGAACCCCTTTGAGGCGGGGATCAAATCCTTACAAACACCTTGGGGCACACACCCACAACTTAATTGGGGGCTCCCAACACTTCTTGAATCACCAACAAGAAACAAGATGCCTAGGTTCTCCACAAGAGGAAACCCTAGGCAAGATCCCTCTAGCTAGAGAGGGGGAAATGAAGAACGGGTCGGTGAAGATGTAGATCGGGGCCTTCTCCTTCAATCCTCCAATGATCTTCAAGATTGGGTGGAGGGATTGGGAGTTATGGGATTTGGTGAGTTCTTAAATGCTCATCAATGCTAAGGGGAAGAACTAGATCTTGAGGAAGAAGAGAGGGGTATTATAGCCCCTCCTCACAACTAGTCGTTGTGCAGGAAAAAGGTACCGGAATATCCGGTCAGTTTGCTCCACGCAGATCTGCAGTGCTGGACCGGATTATCCGGTTGATCTGAAATAATCCGGTACAAATAATCCGGTAGATGCCAGTACGCAATCTTCTAGTCCTTAGCCATTTTTCCACTTCTTCATCTGCAACCGGAATATCCGGTATAGATATGAAATATCCGGTACAAATAATCCGGTTGACTCCAGTAGCTCCAAGCTTCCAGTCCTTAGCCATTTTTCGCAGCAACCGGAATATCCGGTCCAGGATGAATAATCCGGTCCGAATAATCCAGTTGACTCCAGTAGCTCCAAGCTTCCGGTCCTTAGCCATTTTTCGCAGCAACCGGAATATCCGGTCCAGGATGAATAATCCGGTCCGAATAATCCGGTTCACTTCTGTGAGCAAAACTTCGAGTCCTTAGCAGTTTTTCGCAGCAACCGGAATATCCGGTCCAGGATGAATAATCCGGACCAAATAATCCGGTTGACTCCAGTATGCGAAACTCTCAGTCCTTAGCCATTTTTGTGCTCCTTTCTCAGCAACCGGAATATCCGGTCCAGGATGAATAATCCGGTCCGAATAATCCGGTTGAGTTCTGTCCCAAAAACCTCAGGCCAAACTTCACCGACTTTTCGGTGATCGATGCCGATGTTAAGTATAACACCTGCACACTAAACACCTCGATAAATAATGTACTTAGTATTGTTAACTAACACACAAAACACTGGGAAAACGAAATGCACTTTCAGCATACACCTCTCTTAAAATTGTTTTTAGTACCTCTATTTATAAAATAAAAATCTCTAGCACATGAGTTAGTCTCTGCTTCCCTCTGCGAAGGGTCTTTCTTTTACTTTTTTGCTGAGTCTTCACCTTCTCACTTTATGCACCTTCTTGAGAGCATGGTTTTCATTCTTAGTATAATGCGCTTGTCCCAGAACACGGTTAATTGTGGTATAACTTTGATGTTTGTATCTTTGATATATTTATTTCTATTCTTCACTTGAACTTCAGAGGTGACCTGGCATTTATGTTTTGCTCCATTATTAAGGGCAAGCGAGTACACTTTATCATACCCTATTATGAACATTGGAATCATGCAGATTGATATATTTCATGTTGTTTATTATTAGTGTGTTGGTATCTATTCATGGTTTGCATAACTATTAGGTGACTTTATCTTGCATACTTCTTATTATGAATTGACTAAGCACTTGATCATATAGTGAGAATATTTCGTCATAAGAAACAAACATATTCGTAAAGGTTCTTTTATCGCACTCAGTTGTCACTGAATTGCTTGAGGACAAGCATTAAGCTAAGCTTGGGGGGAGTTGATACCTCCAAAACGTATATCCTTTTCCGAACACTTTTTCTATTGTTTGCCTCTAAACTTGTGAGTTTTGGATACAACTAACACAGACTAACGCTGTTTTCAGCAGAATTACCTTGGTGTCTCGTTTTGTGCAGAAAAATTAACTTTTAGGAAATTTCCCATAAAAGATCCCGAAGTCCTTATTTATCGAAGACCCCCGAAGCCAGAAGAAGAGCCGGAGGGGAGAAAGGATGGGTCCACACCATGCCTGGGCGCCGCCGCTAGGCCGCTCCTACAGGTGGTGTGGTGGCCCCAGGCACCTCCTCGGGCTCCCCTTTCGACTAATTATTCCCCGTAACCCTACAACATCAGGGGGTTTGTCATATTCTATAGAAACACATCAGAGCGTCGCCGCCACCTCAAAACTCAATTCGGGGATCAAAAGTTCCTATTCTGGCGCCCTGCCGGGACGGGGATTCGAAGGAGATCATCGTCGTCGTCACCGCCACCACTTCTCCATCAACCATTCATGATTTCCCCAACCATGTGTGTAGAGGGGTGGAAGGGATTGGATGATGTCGTTCATGTAATAATGCCAGATTGTTAGGACATAGTTCCTAGTATCCGTTGTTAGTGGTTTTTACCGTTGTTGCAACTTGTTATGCGTAATGCTTGTCACTAGGGCCCGAGTGCCATGATCTCATATCTAAACATGTTATGTTTCATGAGTATAGTTATGTTTCTTGATCATATCTGCAAGATGTTTACACACATTATTTTCGGAACCCGAGGGCCCAGAATGACAGAAATTGGGACAACCAGAGGGGATGGCTGTGATGTGAGGATCACATGTGTACATGGAGTGTTAATGCTTTTCCCGGTGCTTTATTAAAAGGAGCAACTTAATTACCAGTAGTTTCCCTTGAGGCCCCGCTGCAAACGGTCTGGTAGGACAAAAGATGTTGTGCAACATTCTCATTGCGAGCACGTATGACTATATTGGAACACATGCCTATGGTTTTCCTAGAACTTGTATGCTTTATTATTATCTATCTGCAATGTTCATGTTTTGATTATTATATGAACTATCTTATACATGAAACGCCCGTTAATCCATCCCTATGCCTACAATACGTTAATCCTTTTGTTTCCCGCAATTGCTGCTGATGTTACTAATTTACTCATGTTGTTATTTTACTACTACTACTTCTGCTATAAAATTGTTACCATTGATAAACTGTTGCGAGCAAGTCTACTTTCAGGTGCAGCTGAACTGAAAACTTATCGGTTAAGGCTTATAAATATTCTTTGGCTCCCCTTTTGTCGAATTAATAAAATTGGGTTTTACTTCCTCGAAGACTATTGCGATCCCTCATACTTGTGGGTCATCAGGGGTGAATAGGCATTTTAAAATAATTACGGTTAAGGTTTGAATAAATGCAGAATAAAACTAGCATTTAATTTATCAAGTCAAAACTTAAACAAGCTAGGTTCACCTATGTGCACCAACAACTTATACTAAGCAATATGAGAAACTATGTGATAACAAGATATTTAACTTCAAGTTCGATGGCTCACAAATTAAATTGCATAAGAAAGCATATCGGGTATAGAAATAACCGAGACACGCAGAGACAATGATTTATCATGAAGCTCACTGCTCAATGAAACCTAATATCCGTTTAGGGCACTCCAAGTACCTATGAGGACAAGCTCTAGGGAATCCCAAGTACCCAACAATAACAAGCTTTCTCAACTTCAACTCAACCGAATCCCCAAAGTGAGCTCAAACTGATGCAACCGATGCAATGGCCAGAACACAAGAAGTGCGTAAATCCTCCACTCTCAAATCCCACCAAAGAAACAAATGTTATGGAGGCAAAGAGAGGAAGAACAAACAAGAAATCAACAAATGAATCCACAAGATCTAGATCGAAAGACTTCCCCTCACTAAGAGGAGAGATGGATTGGTGGATTATTAGATCTGCATATCCTCACTCTTTTCCCTTTAGAAGAAGCAAGAATCATTGGAAGGATTGAGAGATACCAGGCTCAAAGAAGGTCAACAATGATGTCCTAATACAATCTCAAGAGTTAGGGAACCTTTGGGGAAGAATATCCCTAAAATAGGTCCCCAAGAAAATAGTCGTTATGCAGTTTTTCGTGCATTCTGGATTTATGTCGGATTAATCCGAACACCTGGATTGGATCCTGAATAATTCGACTGCTAACAGAAAGATTCACATTCATGTCGGATTGATCTCAGATTGCCCTGGATTGGCCCGGAATGGTCCGGAATGAAGGTTTTCGCCCCTATCTCGTCTTTCGTCTCGAGTCGGATTATTCCGAGCTAGTCGGAAATCCTGAAACACGATTACGAGAAATTCAATATATTTTTCATACAGACTCCGTTTTTAATAATCTTGGGCTCCTTAGAATCTCCAGAATAAGACAATATAAGAATATGTAGAGAAACGTCATACTCCAACAATATTTCTTATGAAAGGTTTGACCTCTCTATAAAAGCACAGCCGTAAAACCTTCAATACCGAAAACGACACAAATTTTTCTTACGAAATTTGTTTTCGATAAACCCGAGTTTGTCATGAAGATCATGAAAAGCACAAAAACCCCACAAGAAGAAATTCTAAATAAGAACCTATAAATATGATGTCATGTGTGCAAAGTTTTATACTCTCTCCGAGTGATACGATAAAGTTGTTAATATGAGCGCCCCTCTTGATAATACGGTTATGTATCCTATAACCCGGTGTCCAACCATGTTATGAGACCGGTAAAATGGAAAATCTATAAATACCATACATTTTCATTGAGCATTCCACTTGATCTAGATGATGAAGATCTTGACCGCCTCTAGATGGAACACATTTCTTGATTTTTCTTCGCTCGGTGAAGACTCATATATTGCTCACTCATACGCCACTATGGGAGGGGCTCTCTTAATTCCATCCTCACTTGGCCATTATCTCCAAAAGAGTAGTAAGCTTCCAGCATGTGGTCTCTTTGAGATGATCCTATTGGACTTGCACTTCACAATCTTGATGACGACCGCCACTTGACGTCATCCACCATGGGCTATATGAATAATTCCTTTTGATTTATCACCATGGAAAGATATCTAACCCACATAGATATACCAAACACACATATCATGAGGTAGTTCACAAATCTATATGGACAATTGTTTACCATACCACGAGATCACTTGATCCCACTTGTTACATCTTCTAGCTTTGTGCGTTGACCCATTATTTGTAAAAAAAATGATCAATCTTGTATCTTTTCTTCTCTCTTCATTATAACAATGTCTTGAAGTTAAACATGAATGTTCACATAATATTATTCTTCAAGACATGCTTGAAGTATGATCAACTCTCTCATGATCAAACTCCAGATATTCACATGAATATCAACTTGGTCATCACTTGATCATTTTGAATCCGAAACATGGACATCAAACATTGCCTATGGATAAACTCTACACATATAACTCATTGCAGTCATTAGTCCATAGTGATTGTGATCAATTACCAAAAAACCACACATGGGGGCACCATGCTCTTTCAGACGGACCAACAACATGAAAGTTCCTCAAAGCCGGGGAAGAAGTCACCGCTAGATCTAGGGTTTCGCTTTGTCGAATTTGGTAAAGAATTGTCTAAATTTCAATGAAAGCGGCATCTTGCATTTATTTTTGGTCCACTTTTTTTTTCTACAACCTATTGGAAGGCGTCGGTGGAAAGAGACACTCCTAATAGGGCGACAACGCGTGTCAGTGCGCCAGTAGCATGCACCGGCAACTTGTGGTGGAGGTTGTATTGGGGCCGCCGGTGGAGATGCTCTAAGTCACATGCCTGCGTGCAACTCTCCGCACCTACCCACAAAGGGTAAAAGGCCCGTGTCCTTTCCCAGAATCTCTCTTATTCGGCAATTCTTCAACTGGATTTCTTCATGCAACATTATTTCAGTTAATTACATCCGATAGGAAAAACAAATATGTCTGATACAAAAAACAAATCGGTCAAACAGAAAATGGAACCATAATTTTTTTTCCTGAATTACGTTTGGTGGGGAAAAATAAATCAATTAACTGACAAACCGATTCAAATTGTTTTCGATGAACTAAGTTTGGTGGGGGGAAAATTGATTGACAAAAATAGGACAAAATTATTTTTGGAAAATTACGATTCGGCAGGGAAAATAAATAGATTGACCCAAGTTATTTTTGGTGACTTACGTTTGGTGGGAAAAAAATTAATCCATTGACCGAGACACCAGACGGAATTGTTTTCTGGTAAATTACATTTAGGGGCCAAAATAAATTGATTGACAAGGGAAAAGGATTGAATTGTTCTCACTGAATCACCTTCGGTGCAGAAAAGTAAATCAGTTGAGAAAACACCGACCCAACTATTTTCTGTGAATTACATCTGGTGGGGAAAAATAAATCGTTTGACTGAAAAACCGAACCAAATTGTTTTCGATGGATTATCTTTGTTGTTGAAAAATAAATCGGTTGACCAAAATAGTGAATGGACTTAGTTTAGTGAATAAATCGGTTGACCAAAATATGTTTCCGGTGAACTAGGTTTGGTTAGGAAAAATAAATCAGTTGACCCAAAATCCGACCCGAGATGTTTCTTATGAATTGAACTAGGTAGGAAAAATAAATCAATTGACCAAGAAACAAATAGAATTGTTATCGATGAACTATGTTTCGTGCGGAAAACAAAGTCGGTTGACCGAAAGTGAATTGCATTTATGGAGAAAATAAATCGGTTGACCTAAAACCGAACCGAATATTTTTGATGAATTAAGTTTGCTCACAAAATAAATCGATTTGTCGAAAATTTGACTTAGATTTTTTTCGGGTAAATTACTTCAGTTCGGGGAAATAAATCTGTTGGCCAAAAACCGAACAAATTCTTTTTTTATGTTATGTGGGAAAATAAATACTCCCTCCGTTCGAATTTAATCTATATCTTGAAAAAAATCAGACAAATTAAGATACCATTTATTAGTACTATTTTGCACAAGCTCCTATGCATCATAATTATATGTCACCTATTGGTTATACCAATCTTAATTAATATAATGCATGCAAATTCCATATAATTTGGCCGATCTCTAACCATGCATGGTGTATGGCCTCTCTCTTCTTAATTAAAAGAGTGGGGACCATCTAGGATGTAGATTATTTTCGAACAAAATCATGACCCAGAATGTAGATTAAAAGCGAACGGAGGGAGCAGGTTTTCTGGAAAAAAACGACGACGCCGAGTCCCGGAGCCTCGCACTCCGACGACCATGGTCGTGGACCAACCAAACTTTTTCTTTTCTTTTTTCGTTGTCGACGGTGGTTGTGTGGCTGGCTGACGGCCTAGCAGTAAGAGCATGTACAATGCTGGCCTCTTATGGAGGCGCTTGTGTATAAATAAAATAATACTAAAAATTATAATAATTGGTAAGAGTTTGACCCGGCAACGCTGGACACTTATCCAGTCGCTAACGAACTCCAGATATAATGTCAAACTGGCCTGCACTGGAAAAAAAAGAGCCTTAGCGCTCGACTCTAAGACTTGCGTCGACGCTAGGCATAATCCCAGCCTCCAACGGGAATCAGGCATAACTGCCAGGATTTACATCCTAGCGCTCGTTCTTAAAGGCTGCGTTGTACGTGCCCTAAGATTTGATGCATAAAATGTGTCTTGTATTCTCTTTTGTTTTGTTGAGATTTGTATGTATTTACACGGCGTAAGACTTTGTAATAAAGACATTTTATTCGCGAGTATATATATATATACACCTAAACAAAAAGGACGGATGGCATACATTGGGAGTCCCAAAGCACACTACTTTATCGGTTCATATTTATAAGACGCACTTGTTATTTCAATTTTGACTATATACGTAGTAAAATGAGTGAATCTGTTTTAGGATGTATGAGATCCAAAATTAAATTGACTTGTGAAATTAAAAGTGAACGGGGAGCGAGCGAGTAGCTTCTTTGTATGAAATCGTAGCTAGGGGACCTTAAAAAAAGAAGAAAAAACCGTAGGTAGTGGAGGTGTTTGGGAAAGAGCCGAGCCAGGTAGGGTAAGGCGCATCTCCAAAAAGAGAAGCAGGCGCGTAAAAAGCAATTAGCGGGCTCCTTCCTTACCGAAGAAGGATCGAGACAAGTCATCCGCCCATCGCACTGACACATCCGCCCATGGAAGACACGGGCCCGCACGACTTCCGCCGTCTCCGCTCAGTCATCATTACTCCCCTTCCGCCTACACTGCCCGTCCGCGGCGGCGCATCCGAACTTTCTCGCCCGGGCCTCACACAGCCGCATCGCTTTCGGCGGGGGATGGGGAAAACACGGCCACCGCCGCCACTGGAAGTGAAGGACGCCCAGGAAGGGGTTGCTGTGGGGAAGATGTGGCGGCCACGGCGACCGGCCACGGCGCCACTGGAAGCGGACGCCCAAGGGGTTGCTGTGGGGCCAGAAGATGAGTCGGCCACGGCGACCGGCCAAGGCGCTGCTGGAAGCGGTGGGACTGAAAAACGCCAAAGTAACCGCCGTCCACGGGGAGGTCGAGCCGTCAGTGCTAGGGGCTCCGGTGGTCGCGGCGGCCTCGGGCCACCGGAGGATGGGATTGCGGTGTGCCAGATGGGGACAACCCTCGATGGGGCTCCGGTTGCCGCCACGAGACGACAGGAAGCGGCGGGGGTGAAGGGCGCCAAAGGGGTTTCGGTGGGGAAAATATGGCGGCCACGGCTGGAACCGGTGGCAGTGAAGGACGCCAAAGGGGTTGCGGTCGTCGCCGTCGACGGGAAGGTCCAGGTATCGCTACTGGGGGCTGCGGTGGTCGCGGCTGCTGGGGCCGGTGAGAAGGGGCCACTGGAGGATGGGGTTGCGGTGTGCCGGATGGAAGCTCTCCATGGGGCTCCGGTTGTCGCCACGACACCACAGGAAGCGGTCAGTGCTAGGGTCTCCGGAGGTCGCGGAGGCCTTTGTCCACCGGAGGATGGGATTGCGGTCTGCAGGATGGAGACAACCCTCGATGGGGCTCCGGTTGCCGCCACGAGACGACAGGAAGCAGCGGGAGTGAAGGGCGCCAAAGGGGTTTCGGTGGGGAAAATGTGGCGGCCACGGCCACCGGCAAAGGCGCCACTGGAAGCGGCGGGAGTGAAGGACGCCCAAGGGGTTTCCGTGGGGGAAATGCGGCGGCCACGGCCACCGGAAAAGGCGCCACTGGAAGCGGTGGGAGTGAAGCACGCCCAAGGGGTTGCGGTGGTCGCCGTCGACGGGAAGGTCGAGGCATCGCTACTGGGGGCTGCGGTGGTCGAGGCGGCCGGGGGCGGTGAGAAGGGGCCACTGGAGGATGGGATTGAGGTGTGCCGGATGGACGCTGTCGATGTGGCTCCAGTTATCGCCATGACACAACAGGAAGCATTGGGAGTAAAGTACGCCAAAGGGGCTGCGGTGGGGAAAATGTGGCAGCCACGGCGACCGGCAAAGGCGTCACTGGAAGCGGTGGGAGTGAAAGACACCCAAGGGATTGCTGTGGAGAAGCTGTGCTGGCCACGGCGACCGGCGAAGGCTCTACTGGAAGCGGTGGGAGTGGAAGATGCCAAAGGGGTTGCGATGATCGCCGTCGACGGGAAGGTGGAGGTACCCCTACTAGGGGCTCCGGTGGTCGTGGCTGGTGAGAAAATGCCACTGGAGGAAGGGATTGCGGTGTGCCACATGGACGATCTCGATGGGGCTCCGGTTATCACCATGACACAACAGGAAGCATTGGGAGTAAAGGACGCCGGAGAGGTTATGGTGAGAAAAATGTGGCGGCCACGACAACCGGCAAAGGCACCACTGGAAGCAGTGGGAATGAAGGACGCCCAAGGGGTTGCTGTTGGGAAGATTTGCCGCCCACGGCCACTGGCGAAGGCGCTTCTGGAAGCGGTCGGAGTGAAAGACGCCAGAGGGGTTGCGGTGATTGCCGTCAACGGGAAGGTTGCGACATCGCTACTAGGGGCTCCGGTGGTCGCGGTGGCCGAGGGAGGTGAGGAAAGGCCACTGGAGGAAGGGACTGCGGTGTGCCAGATGGATGCTCTCAATGGGGCTCCGGTTATCGCCATGACACAACAGGAAGCATTGGGAGTAAAGAACGCCGGAGAGGTTGCGGTGGGGAAAATGTGGCGGCCACGGCTACCGACTAAGGCGCCACTGGAAGCAGTGGGAGTGAAGGACGCCCAAGGGGTTGCTGTGGGGAAGATTTGCCGGCCACGGCGACCGGCGAAGGCGCTACTGAAAGCGGTGGGAGTGGAAGATTCCAAAGGGGTTGCGGTGATCTCCTTCGACGGGAAGGTCGAGGCATCGCTACTAGGGGCTCCAGTGGTCGCGGCGGCCGGGGGCGGTGAGAAAAGGCCACTGGAGGAAGGGATTGTGGTGTGCCAGATGGACGCTCTTGATGGGGCTCCGGTTATCGCCATGACACAACAGGAAGCAATGGGAGTAAAGGATGCCAAAGAGGTTGCGGTGGGGAAAATGTGGCGGCCACCAACTAAGGCACCACTGGAAGTGTTGGGAGTGAAGGATGCTGAAGGGGTTGCGGTGATTGCTGTCGACAGGGAGGCCGAGCCGTTGGTGCTAGGGGTTCCGGTGGTCGGGGCAGCCGCGGGCAGGGAGAAGGGATCAGTGGAGGAAGGGATTTCGGTGTGCCAGATGGATGCTCTTGATGGAGCTCCGGTTATCACCACCGATGAGAAGGAAGAGGTCTCGGTGCAAGGGGACCCGGTGTTCCCCGCCGTTGACCAGAAGGTCGATGCGCCGATGGTGGAGGGGCTGCAGGAGATCGCCGTGAAGGGGAATGGTACTGAGGAGAAGGATAAGGAGGGGATCAAGTGGCTGAAGCACTACTCCACGGCGCAGAGCATACTCATTGTTGGAGACGGGGACTTCTCCTTCTCGCTGGCGCTCGCCACCGCGTTCGGCTCAGGAGGGAACCTCGTCGCGACATCCCTGGACTCTTACGGTTCGATATACTTTCCCTTTTTTTTTCTTGCCGCTTGTGATATGACCAAATGTGCGTTCTGTGTTCATACTAATAGTACTAATTCGGATGCTGATACTAGATTTTTTTTTGGACATGGAACCATTGTAGCGTTGGTACATATTAAAATACCATGTAGTATTAATTTGAGAATTCGTAGAGAACTCAGTATCTTCTTCTGGTTTACCACCTGCGCTGCACACAAATCAGTCTGAACCTTCCAGAATCCGATCTAGGGGGTATAAGACGAGAGGATGGGAATTTTCAAACCAAACCTGCAAGGGAAGAGTTGGACATGCAAGATGCTCTTGAGCGCGTCGAGCTCATCGGCATCAAAGCGGTAGTCATGGAGGTGTGTGTCGGTCCCCGTCTGCCCCTCCAGCACAATGCCGGAGCGGCAGCTTTATTGCAGAGCGAGAATCTCTGGCTAGTGGCGCTCACCAATTCTACAAGAATGAAGGACCTGGATTTGGTAACACTTTACTCGGTTACCATCAAGCCTTAAATTGGATTCACATTCTATCGTAAAGGAACTATGCAATATACTCTGTTATCTTGTACAACTTCAGTGCATGTTATCTTGAGCCTTGTTGGCTACTCTGTTTTATCTTTTTACGCTGAGATCCCCTTTTTTGCTGATGAGAGCTGTTTATGGTAATGTTTGTTTGACATAGTTATGCACCTTGCAGCCCAAATCACAGACACACCATTAGTTTTTCTTACTTCATATCAAGGGAGGCTCAACAACTATGAGAAAGTACCCTTGGAGCAAAAAACTGAAATGAACCAGGCTAACTCACAAAAAGATCTTGATTTCATTCCAAGTCATGACCACTTTTTGTGACATTCTTTTGTGAAGCTGTTGTATTTATATAGTTTTTGTTCTTCTGATTTCTTATTTGTTTCACTCCTAATTCTGAAGCACATAGGGATAATGTTGTTATTGTCATTTTTGTGACCATTTCTAGATGAACTTATGTGCTTTCTCTATGTTCTTTTTTGGAATCCTCTTGTACAGGGCTTCTAATGATCAAGTATGGCAAAGCTGAATCTAATATAAGAGAGCTGAAAAGATTGGGGGCCACAGTTTTGCATGGCGTTGATGCAAAAACGATGAAGCTTCACTCATATCTAGAGATGAGACGATTCGATCGCATTGTTTTTAATTTTCCTCATGCTGGGTTCAAAGGAAGAGAGCATCGGCAGTGTGCCATCAGGTATGTGTACGAATGGTTGGTTAATTCATGGATTAGAAAATCACTCTCATTTTTCATGTGGACTGATTGCATGGTAGTTGGTCTGCCTGTGGTTTAAGTTTGATTTTTTATCTGTAGGCCTGAATCTGTGTATACGCCATCATCATCTTAGGTGGTTTTGCTTAGAAAATATGTGCGCAGGTGCATGCAACATTGCATAGAATCTCTTGGAAGTTATTTTATATTTTGGGTATATAGGCTAACGACTGTCTATCACTACTAAACTTATGTATGTGATCACCCAGATTGTATAGTCTCATTGGTTGAAATGCACTCAATTTATGTCCGTATGATAAGAATAAATAGCATTTTAAATAAGTTACAGTGTTACACAGATTGTATCTAGTCAAGATGACATTTTATCTTGTTATATAGACAGAAAAGATCCCATGCAACCTTCAATCCAAGCATAGTAAACTAAGAACATTTCTGTTGAATTCTTGAACCTTGTTGGAAACCTCTTTATGCATCACTTTATACTTTTTGCTAGTTCCTTTTATTCATGTGCTATACCCACTAAACAAAGGCATTTGAACTGTAACATGAAATTGTTTTTGTGACCTGTAAGAAAAAGCTTTTTTGTGCATATGAAGTAAGATTGTCCATAAGAAGTTAAATGTTTGCGTGCCAATGATAGTTAACTGATTTTTTTTTCTCATTGTGTTGAGTTAACCAAACAAACTTCTCAAAATTCAATGCTTTAACACGCTTTTAGGACCTCGGGTTTCTTAGCTATTAACTTGTTCATTCTGACATGTAGGGCGCATAAGAAGCTGGTGCATGGGTTTTTGGCAAATGCGCGGCAACTGCTTCGGCCCAATGGTGAAACCCACATCAGCCACAAGACAGGATTTCCTTACGACGCATGGGATATCGAGGAACTCGCCTACGAGTCCTGTCTTATCATGGTTCGGAAAGTTGATTTTTCTAGGGAAGACTACCCTGGTTACAACCAAAAGAAAGGAGATGGTGTAACGTGCGATGAATCTTTCCCACTAGGTCCTTGTTGCACTTATATGTTCTGCGTCGGAGACGTGGAAAAGCTGAAGCAAGCGCATGAGAACAGGGTTAAGCGGAAGCAAGCGCGTGCAAACAGGGTTAAGCGGAAGCAAGCGCATGGAAACAGGGTTGGTTCGATCTCATCATGCCTTGGTGACAGCAGCAAATTCTATCCTGCTGTATCGGCGACTGACATGATGTGGCCATTTGATCTTCATCCAGCATGGGCTCAGCCACATTTTCCTCCGGTTCACTCGCCGATAGCATTTGATCCTTGCCTCTTTGGAGTTGCTGAAATGGAGCATCCAGTCGACTGGTATGGCACTTCCTTTCATCACCAGGACATGGTCCAGCCAACACGTCAGGAGCAGCCTTGGTACCAAGAGGGGCCTCCAATTGAGGCAGCATGGGCACCCCAAGAACACCAGAGTCCGCAGAGGGAGTACGGAATTCACAGGGAACTGACGCTGTCCCTTCAAGATCCGCTACATGTAATCTGTTGATAGGCAGGCGATGTTGGAATTGTTGATTCAAGTCTATGGCAGACAGTGAATTGAGGACCCCTTCTGGAGGCAGAGAAACTCTAATACGAGAGCTCTCAAGCAGTAAGCAAGGACGCAAGTATGGTTGTAGGAGTGAGGCGTGGAATTGCAGATATGCAATTTAGTAGTGCTTTTTTAGCTCACCATTTTTCAGGCTTTTGCTTTCTTCCCCGAATTTCGCCTAAACTCTCATGCATCCGCTAGAACACAGCCGGCAGCAGGCGCTCCGTTTTAGGCGAGATTTCGTGTGTCAAATGCAAACATGCCTCCACTAGTACGACATATTATCCATTGATAATACTGGTTCTCACTCTGATGTGACTAAGCGCATATCTGATAGAGTGTTTGGGAACATCTAATTTGTGCATGTTGCTTGGATATGTATTGTTCGGATCGACGGGGGACAGGTGCCTCAAAAACATCCTCAAACGGACCGTACTTTGTCATTTTGCTAGTTTTCCCCCTAGAAGGCTCCCCAAGGCTTGAAGCTCTCCAATGTTATCAAGTTCGACTTTATTTGCACCGAGGTGCATACTGCAGATCTGAATGGAATTCTTACCGTGGCTCAAATTTAAAAAAAAAATGTGTGCTAAAAAATCTCTAAAAGACACAGTACCAGAACCATCCAAAAAAATAGCCCGCTATTTCGCGGTTATTAACGCGCTATACCTTAATTTGAGGGGCTACGCTATATTTGGCCAAAAGTTGCCGCTACAGAGCTAATGACGTTTTTAGCGTGCTAAATTATGTTTCTTTACTGTAGTTTCTTTGTTATACAACACCGCTCGTAGCTAAATAGTTGAACTTATGCATGTTTCTTTCATATAATTAAATTTTGGATAATGTATGCATGTTTCTTGCCATATGTATGTCACACAAAGAACATGTTACCTACAGATTCACACCGCACCTCGTATTTGTATATGTGCCATGGATTTGGCATTGACATTTGTAATGATTACTTGATTATGCATGCATTGTTTTTGGACAATTTTTTAGTGTTGATTAGCCTGAAATCTTAAATATTTGGGTTATTTTTCACCATTTTTTTATCACGCTATTTTAAATGTAACTTCACTATATCCCGCTATATATTTTATAGCCTCCGGGAAGTGTCACGCCTATTTTGGATAGCATGCTATTTTTTTGTTGACCAGAACCCTCTCTTCACCCAAACCCTTCTCAAAAAGTGTTTTCCTTTCCCAAAAAACACGGGTAGATTAAAGAATACAACCACATGGAACCGACAGGATCAAGTCTCGGGTGTTGCTCGCTTTCCTTTGATACTATGTTATCTTTATTGATAATTTCTCTCGCTACGCTTGACCTTATTTTATGACCTCTCTCATTAAGGTTCTCTATATATAAGTGGTTTGCTGCCATGGCGCACTCACTTTTCCACGCATATCTGTGTGTTTCGTGCTAATTCGGCTAGTGAGTATGTCTCCCAGATGTTTAGTGGTTTTCTAGCTGAGCAGAGTACTCTCGTCCAGTTCTCTTTCCCTAGCGTCCATGCTCGGAATGGTGTGGCCGAGCGCAAGCATTGCCATCTCCTTGAGACTCTCTTTCCCTAGCACCCATGCTCGGAATGGTGTGGCCGAGCGCAAGCATTGCCACCTCCTTGAGACGGCTCGTATGATGATGATTGTTGCCTCTCTTCCATCTCATTTTTGGGTTGAAATGTTGATTCAAGTCTATGGCAGACAGTGAATTGAGGACCCCTTCTGGAGGCAGAGAAACTCTAAAACGAGAGCTCTCAAGCAGTAAGCAAGGACGCAAGTATGGTTGTAGGAGTGAGGCGTGGAATTGCAGATATGCAGTTTAGTAGTGCTTTTTTAGCTCACCATTTTTCAGGCTTTTGCTTTCTTCCCCGAATTTCGCCTAAACTCTCATGCATCCGCTAGAACACAGCCGGCAGCAGGCGCTCCGTTTTAGGCGAGATTTCGTGTGTCACATGCAAACATGCCTCCACTAGTACGACATATTATCCATTGATAATACTGGTTCTCACTTTGATGTGACTAAGCGCATCTCTGATAGTGTTTGGGAACATCTAATTTGTGCATGTTGCTTGGATATGTATAGTTCGGATCAATGGGGCAGGTGCCTCAAAAGAAGAGCCAAGGCGACCAACAGGTCACATGTGTCGCTCCCAGGGGGCGGCACGGGCGAAACCCTAGCCGCCACCCCCACACCCCCTCCTTCCCTTCCACCCGCCGCCGCCGGAGGAATCCACCAGGGGCACAACCCTCTGCGTGGTGGACGGCGGCCGGCGGGTCCTCGCCTCCTCAGCACAATCGCGGCGGGAGGCCTCCGGCCAGATGCGTGAGTCGGCCCTGGACGGCTGGCGCGGACAGCAGAGCACGGACGCTGGGGCGGCGGCCCTGGTTCTTCTGGCGGTGGCTAGCGGTTGGGTCTGCGTGGGCAGCCGACGCTGGCCGGGGTGGCTCTGGATGGCGCCGCCGATGGGATCTGGGGTGGCTCGACCATGGTGCGGCGGCCGCGGAGACCTTGATGGTCGGTGTCCCTCTCGCCTCTTCGTCACGCAAGCCTGCAGCACCCCTCGAGCGGCTCCGTCGACGGCCTTGAGCGGGACGGTCACGCAAGATGGTGGGCGCGGGTCTGGTTGCGGTTGGCGGCGGGGTGTTCGCGTGCTAGGCTCCGGTGGTGTCACGACCTGCTGCTAGGTGGCGGGGTTCGTCACTTGAGCTCGGCGGCGGATTGCACAGGCGGCTCGGCGTTTTGGCGGCGGTGGCGCCATCGGCTTGGCTCCCGGGCGGCGCGGCCTCCTCTATCTTTAGCGGCGGGAGGCGGTGGTGCTAGGGACCGTCGGTGGGAGGGCTCCCGGTGGTGGCGGATGCGGAATCCAGGAGATCTTTCCCCTCCCGAAACGTCCCTGTTGGGGTCGTTTCGCAGCGTCGGGGCTGCGAGACATCAGAATAAAGGAGGTGGTCTTTGGGTTCCCATCACGCAAAGATAAAGATCCTGATGTAGGTTCTCTTTGATCAAGCCGGGGTGTCGACCCGAAAGGCTCCGCCAGCGAACTCCCATGGGCGACGCCTGGAGATTGCTGGATCGGTGGAATTTGGTCAAATGCTCAGTCATGAAGGTGAGATTGGAGGACTAGCAACGGTGTTCGGAGTCTTTGCATCGATGGGGAACTGGCTTGGAGTTACAAGATTCGTGGCAGCCGTATGTAAGAGGGGGCGACAACATGCGTGAAATCCAAAGTCCTACCTTTCAGGGTGAAAGCCCAAGGTCTGGCCTTAATTGGTTGTGCCTGACACTGGGCTTCTTGGAGCCGTTGTTTTGAGAGCGAGGATTGTCTTCAGGGTGAAAACCCAAGGTCTTGCCTTAATTGGTTGTGCTTGGCACCGTTCTTCTTGGAGACGTTGTTTGCAAAGAGATGGACATCAGATGTTGTTTAGGTGGTGGTTGTGCGGATACCGCGAGGACTGTAAGACCATACACAGTGTGGTGCCAAAGCGATTCAAAGAAGGCATTGAACCGGCTCTATACAGTACAGAGCATCGCTTCCGCAGGTCCGACAGAAAAAGCGATTCAAGAAGTTGATTCGGCTCCTACCTAATAAACAACAAATTTGTATCCCCTACGTAGAGATAGGGAAGAGAAGGACAGATGCTTTTTGCAGTTCTGGTGGGCCCATCTAGGAATCACTAGCGGTTCCATACAGTGTAGAAATATTAGATCGATTCAAAGAAATCCACGAATCGACGTCACAGTGTGGCTGGCCTAACTCTGTACCGAGACTTTTCTTTTTATTTCTTCTTTTTATTGTCTTTAGGTTGTGTGCATCCGTGATGACTATGGTTATTGCGTTGTTGCAGAGGCCGGGTGTAATTTGTATCTCCGCGATATTAATATACTTCCCTTTATAAAAAAACAAAAAAAAGGTGCCTCAAAAACATCCTCAAACAGACCAAACTGTGTCATTTTACCTAGTTTTCCCACTAGAACGCTCCCCAAGGCTTGAAGCTCCCCAATGTTATCAAATTTGACTTTATTTGCACCGAGATGCATACTACCGTATTTTTCTCAAAAATGTCCCTTTGTCAAAACTAATGTTGAATCTGGCCTCATTGTGAAACTATTTTCAAATCTGACACTTAGTTTGGCGCCAACGAGGATGGAGCCGACATTGTGTAGCTCGACGACCGTCAAAATCACGAAAAACATAGGTCGGCGACGTTTGCGTTGGAGCCGACCTATGTTGACTGGTCTAAATGCCAAACGATGTTGGCGTCAACCTATGTTTATTTGCACCGAGGTGCATACTACAGGTCCGAATGGAATTCTTACCGTGACTCAAATTAAAAAAAAAAATTGTGTGCTAAAAAATCTCTAAAAGACATAGTACCAGAACCCTCTCTTCACCCAAACCCTTCTCAAAAAGTGTTTTCCCTTCTCAAAAAACACAGGTAGATTGAAGAATACAACCACATGGATCCGGCAGGATCAAGTCTCGGTTGTTGCTCCCTTTCCTTCGAAAAGGGTTATCGATACTATGTTATCTTTATTGATAATTTCTCTCGCTGCACTTGACTTTATTTATGTCCTCTCTCATTGAGGTTCTCTTTATATAAGTGTTTTTCTACCATGGTGCACCCACTTTTCCATGCATATCCGTGTGTTTCATGCTGATTCAGCTAGTGAGTATGTCTCCCAGATGTTTCGTGGTTTTCTTGCTGAGAAGAGTACTCTCGTCAAGTTCTCTTTCCCTAGCGCCCATGCTCCGAATGGTGTGGCCGAGCGCAAGCATTGCCACCTCCTTGAGACGGCTCGTGCGATGATGATTGTTGCCTCTCTTCCACCTCACTTTTGGGCTGAGGCGGTTTATGCTTCCACCTATCTCATCAACATTCAGCCATCGGCTACCCTGTAAGGTGGTATTCCTATGGAGCGTTTCTCTGACTGTTCTCCTAGTTACTCGGCATGGTTATTTAGGTGTGTTTTCTATGTTCTTATTTCTCCACGTGAGCATGATGAGCATAAGAGTTACAAGTGTTGGGATCATGTTGGTTGTCGGGTGCGC
>JAPCYS010001220.1:0-77791 GCA_028641055.1 Alopecurus myosuroides | reverse complement strand
CTCCACCCTTGCACTCTCTTTGAACCAACTAAAATTTATTTAGTTGATGTATATATGTTTTCTCCCTCCTAACACCATTTCTACCAAAGTTTTCCCTTCCTAGGCATCTAGATTTAGAATACACCCTCCTCTCTCTCCAAAGCTCCATAATTCTCCGGATATCATCGTGTAGCCATCTCATCATTTGAGGTGGGATGAATGCTAATATATAATTAAATGAGTTTTGATATGAATCTTGTCCGGATACACGCGATATGCTATATGTGTGAAATTTCACCGGATTCAAATATGATCGTGTGATGGAGTAAATGTGTGCAATTTGTTGTGGAATGAAATTGAGTAGCCAACTATCGCCGGAATGTTGATTCATTTCCGTCTCGGCATAGTTTGGCACTCCCTAATAACATCTTATTTGTAGGAAGGTCATGCCGAATTTTTCGTGAATACGACATGAAGTGAAATTTTGGATATGAAAATGAGTTGCCACTTTGCCGGAATGTTGATTCATTTCTGTCTCGGCAACGTTTGCACTCCTCTAACCTCCAATTTGTAGGAAGGTCATGCCGATTATTTTCGTGAATATCGATATATATATAATATATATATATATATATATATATATATTATGTTTGGTTCTAATATTAATTATATTGGCGCGCTCTCGTGCATGCGACATATAATGGTGGTCGTTAAGAGTGAACGTGTCGTGAATAGTTACTTGAGACACGCGACAGAAGACATGTTACAAAATGGCCGCAAGGAGATACGATGTCCGTGTCGAAAGTGAAAACTAGGGGCTTGCTCAATCCCTTTACCGGAGACTTGCTCAGTCACCTCCTCAGGTATGGTTTCATGGATGGGTATAACATCAGTGGGTAAGTGATGATGAAAGATGATGAAGTCCATGGGGCGGCGGTGGTAGGAAATGATGTGCAACAGGAATAACAACGATCGACTAGAGCTACAACAGACCAAGATCAGCCTCATGACCCCGCACATGATCATGGAGAAGATGCTGAACAAGACGTGGATGAAGATCACGAGGACACAGGGACGCCCCTAACGGAAGTTGTGCGTGACCCTCATATGAAAGAACTGCTTTTAGAAAGACGACTAACTCGATATCTGCTGCTAGAGAGCAATCAAAGATGGCGCAACTAGAGATAGACTCGAAGACACCGTTGTATGAAGGCTGCGGTCCGGGAGAGTCCCGCTTGAGAGTGGCCCTCGATGTTCTACAGATGAAGGCGAGATACAAATGGAGCGACATAAGCGTCGATGCAAGTCTGCAATACTGGCACGATGTCCTTCCAGAGGGCAACATATGTCCTAAAAGTTGCGACGAGGCCAAGAAAGTCGTGTGCCCCTTTGATTTCCCTTACGAAAAATACCATGTGTGCATCAACGATTGCTACATTTATCGGAAAGAGGACGCGAACAAAACCATTTGTCCAGTTTGCAACGCCGCTCGATACAAGAAAGGGAAGAAGAAAGCTCCTCGAAAATTTGTGTGGTACTTTCCGCTCATTCCCCGTCTGCAACGGTCTTTCGCGGACCGCAAGGAAGCAGAGCTCATGCGCTGGGACGCGAAAAGGAGGAATAAAGTTTTGAAAGATCCAAATCGGAGTGAAAAAGTAATTCTGACACATCCTTCAGATGCAAGTCAATGGAAAGCAATTGACTGTGAATATGCAACGTTCGGGCGGAGGCAAGGAACATCAGGTTGGGTGTGAGCACCGACGGACTCAATCCATTTGGCAACCAGAGCAACACCCATAGCACCTGGCCCGTGTTTGTATGGATGTACAACATCCCTCCCTGGTTGTGCATGAAGAGGAAGTATATTCACATGAGTATGCTAATTCAAGGGCCGAAACAACCAGGCAACGACATCAATCTATACCTGAAGTTGCTTAAAGATGAGCTGGACACGCTATGGGCCGAGGAAGGGGTGAACACATGGGACGCCTTCGGTGAACAATATTTCCCAATGAGAGCTGTCTTACTCTGTACGGTTCACGACCTACTCGGCTACGGATATGTGGCGGGCCAGGTGTGCCACGGACATAACAGTTGCGTGAGGTGCATGGATGACCCCACGTTTATGCAACTTCCGAAAGATCATGGTCTTTGAAAACAGTTTTCGTTGGCCATCGAAGGTGCTACCCAACAAAGACCCGTGGAGAAGGCGAGGAGACCTTTTTTACGGTGAGGATGAGCTCCGTGGACCTCCACGTAAGAGGTGCGGCGAAGAAATCTACAAGTTGCTGAATGATTGGAAGGAATGCCCAGAGCCGGGAAAGAAGCAAAAGGCGCCAAAACCGCTTTTGGATGTATGGAAGACGAGGTCGGGTTTTGGGACTTGCCATACTGGCCCATTCTCGATACTCCTCACTGCCTTGATCTGATGCATATCACGAAGAACGTGTTTGAAAGTTTGTTTGGCATGCTGCTCAACATGCCGGAGAGGACCAAAGACGGGGTGAAAGCAAGAAACGACCTGAAATATTTTGGTATTAGGGTAGATCTTCAGGGGGGACACCCGGATGATGACGACGGCGATCAATCGTGTGTGATGAGGAGACGGAGGGTCGCAAGGCCAAAAGGGTTAAGAGGAATGACTATTACTGCCCCCCTCCTGCTTCACTCTTAGTCCGGACGAGATCACAAAATTGATGATGTGCCTCTCGGAGTCAAAGTCCCTAGCGGTTACAGGCTAATAAGAAGATTCATCGACGCGCAGAAACAAAAGTTTAGCAGGATGAAGTCTCATGACTGTTACGTGATGACGCAGATACTTCCGGTTGCGATCCGCGGAATAATGGACAAGCACGTCCGGGAAACCCTGTTTGGCCTCTGTAACTTCTTCGACGTTATATCTCGAAAGTCGATCACGGGAAAGCAGATCTCAAGGCTGCAGGAAGAGATTGTCGTGATACTATGCGAGCTTGAGATGTACTTTCCACCATCATTCTTTGACATATGTGTTCATCTGTTGGTCCATATCGTGGACGATATCATCCATCTCGGGTCGTTGTTCCTGCATAACATGATGCCGTTTGAAAGGATGAGTGAGGTTGGATTCCTTTTTTTCTCTAGTTTCCGTTGGTATATTGAACTTTAAATTCCGACATCGTATGCAAAAGTTATGCCCATTTTACTTTTTTTAACGAACTTTTGGTCAGAAAGTCGAAATACGTATTTCAAAATTGTTAAAAAGTATACATTAAACTCTCCGTGCATCTATAAGGAATTTATTTTTTGATGATTTTTAGACATGGAACTCTTCCGTGACAAAACTAGAAAGGCGGTCCCGGGGGAGGGGGGGTGTGTGGAGGGAACATTTCGGTGGATACCATAGCCGTGACACACCATATGTTTGGTGCGTCACGGCTATTGCAATACCCGTGACGCACCAAACATACGGTGCGTCACGGCTATCTTTGCCCACGGCTATGGTATCCACCGAACACCCACCTATAGCCGTGACGCACCGTTTGTTTGGTGCGTCACGGGTATGCCCATAGGCGTGAAGCACCAAACCGTGGTGCGCCACGGCTATTAGGCGTGACGCGCCGTTTTGCTGGTGCGTCACGGGTATCATCACTCCTATAGCCATTTTCCTAGTAGTGCTAGTTGCGACGTACCCTACCTGGATAAATTTGGTGTTCCTGGTTGTCATACTACCACGTCCCCCACATCTCTACCAGCAGTCTCATGGCACCCCCGTCTATGAACTCTACTACGATGTCTCGACAATCACCCATTATCAGACTACTCTAGACTCAGCACAATTAACTGTTTAATTTCCTTCTCTATGAGCTACCTAGGAATAACTTATACTTTGTTGACAATATAGTCATATCAATCCTATTAACCATTGGACCATGGTGTCACACGGATATACGTTTTAAATATAAAGAATTATTTAAGTAAACAAAAATGAATAAGTAAAAATAATATTGAAAGAAAATAGCAATAAAATAAATTTAAATATTTTTTACATCTTTTATTTAATTTTAATAATTCATATCTACAAATCCGTAAATCAGATTTTGACAAATAATATGTCTAAATCGATTAGAAAAATGAGAGGAATCCAAATATGATATCCATATCATATTTTTTAGAAAACTTTTTTTCCTTATTAGTATGACTTTATATGACCGTAGTTTGAATTTTTTTATTTTATAGGAAAATTTCTTCTTTTTAAAATAATGTTTTTCCTTATTGAATTTTAAGAATGTGAGAAAACTCACTCGAGTTGGAAATTTCCTCTAATTTTTTTAATATAGTAAACGTCTTTTTCCGACGTCGTATGCAAAACTTATGGCCGTTTTACTTTTTTTGGTTTTTTCAAAAAGGTCAAAATTCATATTTCAAATTTTCTACATCAACTAGACCATAAACCCTAAGTACATACAAAAGAATTTTTTTTAAAAACATTTGTATCATTTTTTTTACAAAAGTGAAAAGGCAGTCGGGGGGGGGGCGTGGAGTGCAATCATCTTCGCTAGCATTAAATAGCGCCGACGAAGCTGCCGATTGGTTTGTGAGCTATAGTATGCACCGCAAGGGTGACGAGCCCTACGTTAGAGCCGGCGAAGCTTTCCATTTGTTCGCTGGCGATGCAGAGATTACAAATGGAGAAACCTCCACCCAGTTCGCCAGCGGTATGCTCCCCCACGGTGTGGGGGGGGGGGGGTCCAAGTTACCCGATGGCAAACTGATTATCCATTTCGCCAGCGGTAGTACACTTAGCGCTGGAGAATACAAGAAAAGTTTGTCCAGTGGTAATCTTTTTTTGTTCGCCATTGGTATGGTGGTGTCTATAAGTCCTATCAGTGAATTAACCTTGAAAAATTTCTGTTACATGAAGAAACCATTGATTATGTCAAGAACAACATGTGGATCCAGTCTATCCGACAGTAGTGTACAAGGACTAGAGCTCTACTTTCAGTGTAACACGTGTGTTCATTGATCATGCACAGTTTACCTTTGGCTATAATTTCGATCTTGGAAATATAACCATCTCTCTTACGAGCGTGAATCCTCGATTGGTTTAATTCATCCGCCACATGATAGAACACATCGTTGGTGTCAGTTTTAATTGAATCTACTGCTATCAGAGAGAGGAACACTTTATCATGGGAATGCACTCTATAGTGCAAGATAGGCTCCTTGTATGTCTCCTTTGAAGTTGTTGTATAATTTGTAATTCAACTACGGGTATTCAATAAATGAGATATGCATTTGTGGGTGTTTTGAACAGAGATCGAGAGATCTTATAGGAAGTTCGTCAAAGACACTAGTAGGGAAAGCCTTATAGCCACCAGCTTATCGCTGGCGAACATGTTTTTGGGTTAGCCAGCGCTATTACCGCTTGCGAACGCCATTTCTTGTTCGCCAGCGCTACACATACTACCGCTGGCGAACAAGCCAGATGGTTCGCCAGTGCTAAGAGTGGGACCCACCTACGCGCGCACTAGCACCTCCCTTGAACTACCGCTGGCGAACAGGCCTGGGTGTTCGCCAGCGCTAAGATTACTACCGCTGGCGAACAGCCCTGCCTGTTCGCCAGCGCTAACATGTGGGCCCAGTACGCATGTTAGCGCTGGCGAACAGGCAGGGCTGTTCGCCAGCGGTAACCCGGGCAGATAAGGCATAAGTGGTCCACCCCCACACTTTCCCCTCTCCACTCTCCCTTCTCCACCTTGTCCCCTCCTCTCTCTCTAGCTCGAATTTATGCCAATTTCTCCACCCTTGCACTCTCTTTTGAACCAACTAAAATTATTTTAGTTGATGTATATATGTTTATCTCCCTCCTAACACCATTTCTACCCAAAGTTTTCCCTTCCTAGGCATCTAGATTTAGAATTACACCCTCCTCTCTCTCCAAAGCTCCATAATTCTCCGGATATCATCGTGTAGCCATCTATTCATTTGAGGTGGGATGAATGCTAATATATAATTAAATGAGTTTGTATATGAATCTTGTCCGGATACACGCGATATGCTATATGTGTGAAATTTCACCGGATTCAAATATGGTCGTGTGATGGAGACTTTAAATGTGTGCAATTTGTTGTGGAATGAAATTGAGTAGCCAACTATCGCCGGAATGTTGATTCATTTCCGTCTCGGCATAGTTTGGCACTCCCTAATAACCTCTTATTTGTAGGAAGGTCATGCCGAATTTTTTCGTGAATACGACATGAAGTGAAATTTTGGATATGAAAATGAGTTGCCACTTTGCCAGAATGTTGATTCATTTCCGTCTCGGCAACGTTTGGCACTCCTCTAACCTCCAATTTGTAGGAAGGTCATGCCGATTTTTTCGTGAATATCGATATATATATATTATCTTTGGTTCTAATATTAATTATATTGGCGCGCTCTCGTGCAGGCGACATATAATGGTGGTCGTTAAGAGTGAACGTGTCGTGAATAGTTACTTGAGACACACGACAGAAGATATGTTACAAAATGGCCGCAAGGAGATACGATGTCCATGTCGAAAGTGCAAACTAGGGGGCTTGCTCAATCCCTTTACCGGAGACTTGCTCAGTCACCTCCTCAGGTATGGTTTCATGGATGGGTATAACAGTCAGTGGGTAAGTGATGATGAAGATGATGAAGTCCATGGGGCGGCGGTGGTAGGAAATGATGTGCAACAGGAGAATAACAACGATCGACTAGAACTACAACAGGACCAAGATCAGCCTCATGACCCCACACATGATCATGGAGAAGATGCTGAACAAGACGTGGAAGAAGATCACGAGGACACAGGGACCCCTAACGGAAGTTGTGCGTGACCCTCATCTGAAAGAACTGCTTTTGAGAAAGACGACTAACTCGATATCTGCTGCTAGAGAGCAATCAAAGATGGCGCAACTAGAGATAGACTCGAAGACACCGTTGTATGCAGGCTGCGGTCCGGGAGAGTCCCGCCTGAGAGTGGCCCTCGATTTTCTGCAGATGAAGGCGAGATACAAATGGAGCGACATAAGCGTCGATGCAAGCCTGCAATACTGGCACGATGTCCTTCCAGAGGGCAACACCTATCCTAAAAGTTGCGACGAGGCCAAGAAAGTCGTGTGCCCCTTTGATTTCCCTTACGAAAAATACCATGTGTGCATCAACGATTGCTACATTTATCGGAAAGAGGACGCGAACAAAACCATTTGTCCAGTTTGTAACGCCGCTCGATACAAGAAAGGGAAGAAGAAAGCTCCTCGAAAATTTGTGTGGTACTTTCCGCTCATTCCCCGTCTGCAACGGTATTTCGCGGACCGCAAGGAAGCAGAGCTCATGCGCTGGCACACGAAAAGGAGGAATAAAGTTTTGAAAGATCCAAATCGGAGTGAAAAAGTAATTCTGACACATCCTTCATATGCAAGTCAATGGAAAGCAATATACTGTGAATATGCAACGTTCGGGACGGAGGCAAGGAACATCAGGTTGTGTGTGAGCACCGAAGGACTCAATCCGTTTGGCAACCAGAGCAACACCCATAGCACCTGGCCCGTGTTTGTATGGATGTACAACATCCCTCCCTGGTTGTGCATGAAGAGGAAGTATATTCACATGAGTATGCTAATTCAAGGGCCGAAACAACCAGGCAACGACATCAATCTATACCTGAAGTTTCTTAAAGATGAGCTGGACACGCTATGGGCCGAGGAAGGGGTGAACACATGGGACGCCTTCGGTGAACAATATTTCCCAATGAGAGCTGTCTTACTCTGTACGGTTCACGACCTACTCGGCTACGGATATGTGGCGGGCCAGGTGTGCCACGGACATAACGGTTGCGTGAGGTGCATAGATGACCCCACGTTTAGGCAACTTCCGAAAGATCCTGGGTCTTTGAAAACAGTTTTCGTTGGCCATCGAAGGTGGCTACCCAACAAAGACCCGTGGAGAAGGCGAGGAGACCTTTTTAACGGTGAGGATGAGCTCCGTGGACCTCCACTTAAGAGGTGCGGCGAAGAAATCTACAAGTTGCTGAATGATTGGAAGGAATGCCCAGAGCCGGGAAAGAAGCAAAAGGCACCAAAACCGCTTCTGGATGTATGGAAGACGAGGTCGGTGTTTTGGGACTTGCCATACTGGCCCATTCTCGATACGCCTCACAGCCTTGATCTGATGCATATCACGAAGAATGTGTTTGAAAGTTTGTTTGGCATGCTGCTAAACATGCGGAGAGGACCAAAGACGGGGTGAAAGCAAGAAACGACCTGAAATATTTTGGTATTAGGGTAGATCTTCAGGGGGAACGCCCGGATGATGTCGACGGCGATCAATCGTGTGATGAGGAGAAGGAGGGTCGCAAGGCCAAAAGGGTTAAGAGGAATGACTATTACTGCCCCCCCCCCTCCTGCTTCACTCTTAGTCCGGACGAGATCACAAAATTGATGATGTGCCTTTTCGGAGTCAAAGTCCCTAGCGGTTACAGGGCTAATAAGAAGATTCATCGACGCGCAGAAACAAAAGTTTAGCAGGATGAAGTCTCATGACTGTTACGTGCTGATGACGCAGATACTTTCGGTTGCGATCCGCGGAATAATGGACAAGCACGTCCGGGAAACCCTGTTTGGCCTCTGTAACTTCTTCGACGTTATATCTCGAAAGTCGATCACGGGAAAGCAGATCTCAAGGCTGCAGGAAGAGATTGTCGTGATACTATGCGAGCTTGAGATGTACTTTCCACCATCATTCTTTGACATATGTGTTCATCTGTTGGTCCATATCGTGGACGATATCATCCATCTCGGGTCGTTGTTCCTGCATAACATGATGCCGTTTGAAAGGATGAGTGAGGTTGGATTCCTTTTTTTCTCTAGTTTCCGTTGGTATATTGAACTTTAAATTCCGACATCGTATGCAAAAGTTATGCCCATTTTACTTTTTTTAACGAACTTTTGCTCAGAAAGTCGAAATACGTATTTCAAAATTTGTTTAAAAAGTATACATTAAACTCTCCGTGCATCTATAAGGAATTTATTTTTTGATGATTTTTAGACATGGAACTCTTCCGTGACAAAACTAGAAAGGCGGTCCCGGGGGGGGGGGGGGTGTGGAGGGAACATTTTGGTGGATACCATAGCTGTGACGCACCATATGTTTGGTGCGTCACGGCTATTGCAATACCCGTGACGCACCAAACATACGGTGCGTCACGGCTATCTTTGCCCACGGCTATGGTATCCACCGAAACCCACCACCTATAGCCGTGACGCACCGTTTGTTTGGTGCGTCACGGGTATGCCCATAGGCGTGAAGCACCAAACCGTGGTGCGCCACGGCTATTAGGCGTGACGCGCCGTTTTGCTGGTGCGTCACGGGTATCATCACTCCTATAGCCATTTTCCTAGTAGTGCTAGTTGCGACGTACCCTACCTGGATAAATTTGGTGTTCCTGGTTGTCATACTACCACGTCCCCCACATCTCTACCAGGAGTCTCATGGCACCCCGTCTATGAACTCTACTACGATGTCTCGACAATCACCCATTATCAGACTACTCTAGACTCAGCACAATTAACTGTTTAATTCCTTCTCTATGAGCTACCTAGGAATAACTTATACTTTGTTGACAATATAGTCATATCAATCCTATTAACCATTGGACCATGGTGTCACACGGATATACGTTTTAAATATAAAGAATTATTTAAGTAAACAAAAATGAATAAGTAAAAATAATATTGAAACTAAATAGCAATAAAATAAATTTAAATATTTTTTACATCTTTTATTTAATTTTAATAATTCATATCTACAAATCCGTAAATCGGATTTTGACAAATAATATGTCTAAATCGATTAGAAAATGAGAGGAATCCAAATATGATATTCATATTTTTTAGAAAACTTTTTTTCCTTATTAGTATGACTTTATATGACCGTAGTTTGAATTTTTTTATTTTATAGGAAAATTTCTTCTTTTTAAAATAACGTTTTTCCTTATTGAATTTTAAGAATGTGAGAAAAACTCACTCGAGTTGGAAATTTCCTCTAGTTTTTTTTAATATAGTAAACGTCTTTTTCTGACGTCGTATGCAAAACTTATGGCCGTTTTACTTTTTTTGGTTTTTTCAAAAAGGTCAAAATTCATATTTCAATTTTCTACATCAACTAGACCATAAACCCTAAGTACATACAAAAGAATTTTTTTAAAAACATTTGTATCATTTTTTTTACAAAAATGAAAAGGCAGTCGAGGGGGGGACGTGGAGTGCAATCATCTTCGCTAGCATTAAATAGCGCCGACGAAGCTGCTGATTGGTTTGTGAGCTATAGTATGCACCGCAAGGGTGAAGAGCCCTACGTTAGAGCCGGCGAAGCTTTCCATTTGTTCGCTGGCGATGCAGAGATTACAAACGGAGAAACCTCCACCCAGTTCGCCAGCGGTATGCTCCCCCACGGTGTGGGGGGGGGGGGTCCAAGTTACCCGATGGCAAACTGATTATCCATTTCGCCAGCGGTAGTACACTTAGCGCTGGCGAAAACAAGAAAAGTTTGTCCAGTGGTAACCTTTTCTTGTTCGCCATTGGTATGGTGGTGTCTATAAGTCCTATCAGTGAATTAACCTTGAAAAATTTCTGTTACATGAAGAAACCATTGATTATGTCAAGAACAACATGTGGATCCAGTCTACCCGACAGTAGTGTACAAGGACTAGAGCTCTACTTTCAGTGTAACACGTGTGTTCATTGATCATGCACAGGTTACCTTTGGCTATAATTTCGATCTTGGAAATATAACCATCTCTCTTACGAGCGTGAATCCTCGATTGGTTTAATTCATCCACCACATGATAGAACACATCGTTGGTGTCAGCTACTGCTATCAGAGAGAGGAACACTTTATCATGGGAATGCACTCTATAGTGCAAGATAGGCTCCTTGTATGTCTCCTTTGAAGTTGTTGTATAATTTGTAATTCAACTACCGGGTATTCAATAAATGAGATATGCATTTGTGGGTGTTTTGAACAGAGATCGAGAGATCTTATGGGAAGTTCGTCAAAGACAC
Organism: Alopecurus myosuroides; assembly: GCA_028641055.1. Classification (NCBI taxonomy): domain Eukaryota; kingdom Viridiplantae; phylum Streptophyta; class Magnoliopsida; order Poales; family Poaceae; genus Alopecurus; species Alopecurus myosuroides. The sequence goes on along the minus strand of JAPCYS010001220.1, from coordinate 66,749 downwards.
TAGTAGGGAAAGCCTTACAGCCACCAGCTTATCGCTGGCGAACATGTTTTTGGGTTAGCCAGCGCTATTACCGCTGGCGAACGTCATTACTTGTTCGCCAGCGCTACACATACTACCGCTGGCGAACAAGCCAGATGGTTCGCCAGTGCTAAGAGTGGGACCCACCTGCGTGCGCACTAGCACCTCCCTTGAACTACCGCTGGCGAACAGGCCTGGGTGTTCGCCAGCGCTAAGATTACTACCGCTGGCGAACAGCCCTGCCTGTTCGCCAACGCTAACATGTGGGCCCAGTACGCATGTTAGGTACGTGGGCAGATAAGGCATAAGTGGTCCACCCCCACACTTTCCCCTCTCCACTCTCCCTTCTCCACCTTGTCCCCTCCTCTCTCTCTAGCTCGAATTTATGCCAATTTCTCCACCCTTGCACTCTCTTTTGAACCAACTAAAATTATTTTAGTTGATGTATATATGTTTATCTCCCTCCTAACACCATTTCTACCCAAAGTTTCCCTTCCTAGGCATCTAGATTTAGAATTACACCCTCCTCTCTCTCCAAAGCTCCATAATTCTCCAGATATCATCGTGTAGCCATCTATTCATTTGAGGTGGGATGAATGCTAATATATAATTAAATGAGTTTGTATATGAATCTTGTCCGGATACACGCGATATGCTATATGTGTGAAATTTCACCGGATTCAAATATGGTCGTGTGATGGAGACTTTAAATGTGTGCAATTTGTTGTGGAATGAAATTGAGTAGCCAACTATCGCCGGAATGTTGATTCATTTCCGTCTCGGCATAGTTTGGCACTCCCTAATAACCTCTTATTTGTAGGAAGGTCATGCCGAATTTTTTCGTGAATACGACATGAAGTGAAATTTTGGATATGAGAATGAGTTGCCACTTTGCCGGAATGTTGATTCATTTCCGTCTCGGCAAAGTTTGGCACTCCTCTAACCTCCAATTTTTAGGAAGGTCATGCCGATTTTTTCGTGAATATCGATATATATATATATATATATATATATATATATATATATATATATTGGCGCGCTCTCGTGCAGGCGACATATAATGGTGGTCGTTAAGAGTGAACGTGTCGTGAATAGTTACTTGAGACATGCGACAGAAGACATGTTACAAAATGGCCGCAAGGAGATACGATGTCCATGTCGAAAGTGCAAACTAGGGGGCTTGCTCAATCCCTTTACCGGAGACTTGCTCAGTCACCTCCTCAGGTATGGTTTCATGGATGGGTATAACAGTCAGTGGGTAAGTGATGATGAAGATGATGAACTCCATGGGGTGGCGGTGGTAGGAAATGATGTGCAACAGGAGAATAACAACGATCGACTAGAACTACAACAGGACCAAGATCACCCTCATGACCCCACACATGATCATGGAGAAGATGCTGAACAAGACGTGGAAGAAGATCACGAGGACACAGGGACACCCCTAACGGAAGTTGTGCGTGACCCTCATCTGAAAGAACTGCTTTTGAGAAAGACGACTAACTCGATATCTGCTGCTAGAGAGCAATCAAAGATGACGCAACTAGAGATAGACTCGAAGACACCGTTGTATGTGGGCTGCGGTCCGGGAGAGTCCCGCCTGAGAGTGGCCCTCGATGTTCTGCAGATGAAGGCGAGATACAAATGGAGCGACATAAGCGTCGATGCAAGCCTGCAATACTGGCACGATGTCCTTCCAGAGGGCAACACCTGTCCTAAAAGTTGCGACGAGGCCAAGAAAGTCGTGTGCCCCTTTGATTTACCTTACGAAAAATACCATGTGTGCATCAACGATTGCTACATTTATCGGAAAGAGGACGCGGACAAAACCATTTGTCCAGTTTGCAACGCCGCTCGATACAAGAAAGGGAAGAAGAAAGCTCCTCGAAAATTTGTGTGGTACTTTCCGCTCATTCCCCGTCTGCAATGGTATTTCGCGGACCGCAAGGAAGCAGAGCTCATGCGCTGGCACGCGAAAAGGAGGAATAAAGTTTTGAAAGATCCAAATCGGAGTGAAAAAGTAATTCTGACACATCCTTCAGATGCAAGTCAATGGAAAGCAATTGACTGTGAATATGCAACGTTCGGGCAGAGGCAAGGAACATCAGGTTGTGTGTGAGCACCGACGGACTCAATCCGTTTGGCAACCAGAGCAACACCCATACCTGGCCCGTGTTTGTATGGATGTACAACATCCCTCCCTGGTTGTGCATGAAGAGGAAGTATATTCACATGAGTATGCTAATTCAAGGGCCGAAACAACCAGGCAACGACATCAATCTATACCTGAAGTTTCTTAAAGATGAGCTGGACACGCTATGGGCCGAGGAAGGGGTGAACACATGGGACGCCTTCGGTGAACAATATTTCCCAATGAGAGCTGTCTTACTCTGTACGGTTCACGACCTACTCGGCTACGGATATGTGTGGCGGGCCAGGTGTGCCACGGACATAACGGTTGCGTGAGGTGCATGGATGACCCCACGTTTATGCAACTTCCGAAAGATCCTGGGTCTTTGAAAACAGTTTTCGTTGGCCATCGAAGGTGGCTACCCAACAAAGACCCGTGGAGAAGGCGAGGAGACCTTTTTAACGGTGAGGATGAGCTCCGTGGACCTCCACGTAAGAGGTGCGGCGAAGAAATATACAAGTTGCTGAATGATTGGAAGGAATGCCCAGAGCCGGGAAAGAAGCAAAAGGCGCCAAAACCGCTTCTGGATGTATGGAAGACGAGGTCGATGTTTTGGGACTTGCCATACTGGCCCATTCTCGATACGCCTCACAGCCTTGATCTGATGCATATCACGAAGAATGTGTTTGAAAGTTTGTTTGGCATGCTGCTAAACATGCCGGAGAGGACCAAAGACGGGGTGAAAGCAAGAAACGACCTGAAATATTTTGGTATTAGGGTAGATCTTCAGGGGGGACGCCCCGATGATGATGACGGCAATCAATCGTGTGATGAGGAGAAGGAGGGTCGCAAGGCCAAAAGGGTTAAGAGGAATGACTATTACTGCCCCCCCTCCTGCTTCACTCTTAGTCCGGACGAGATCACAAAATTGATGATGTGCCTTCTCGGAGTCAAAGTCCCTAGCGGTTACAGGGCTAATAAGAAGATTCATCGACGCGCAGAAACAAAAGTTTAGCAGGATGAAGTCTCATGACTATTACGTGCTGATGACGCAGATACTTCCGGTTGCGATCCGCGGAATAATGGACAAGCACGTCCGGGAAACCCTGTTTGGCCTCTGTAACTTCTTCGACGTTATATCTCGAAAGTCGATCACGGGAAAGCAGATCTCAAGGCTGCAGGAAGAGATTGTCGTGATACTATGCGAGCTTGAGATGTACTTTCCACCATCATTCTTTGACATATGTGTTCATCTGTTGGTCCATATCGTGGACGATATCATCCATCTCGGGTCGTTGTTCCTGCATAACATGATGCCGTTTGAAAGGATGAGTGAGGTTGGATTCATTTTTTTCTCTAGTTCCGTTGGTATATGAACTTTAAATTCCGACATCGTATGCAAAAGTTATGCCCATTTTACTTTTTTTAACGAACTTTTGCTCAGAAAGTCGAAATACGTATTTCAAAATTTGTTTAAAAAGTATACATTAAATTCTCCGTGCATCTATAAGGAATTTATTTTTTGATGATTTTTAGACATGGAACTCTTCCGTGACAAAACTAGAAAGGCGGTCCCGGGGGGGGGGGGGTGTGGAGGGAACATTTTGGTGGATACCATAGCCGTGACGCACCATATGTTTGGTGCGTCACGGCTATTGCAATACCCGTGACGCACCAAACATACGGTGCGTCACGGCTATCTGTGCCCACGGCTATGGTATCCACCGAACACCCACCTATAGCCGTGACGCACCGTTTGTTTGGTGCGTCACGGGTATGCCCATAGGCGTGAAGCACCAAACCGTGGTGCGCCACGGCTATTAGGCGTGACGCGCCGTTTTGCTGGTGCGTCACGGGTATCATCACTCCTATAGCCATTTTCCTAGTAGTGCTAGTTGCGACGTACCCTACCTGGATAAATTTGGTGTTCCTGGTTGTCATACTACCACGTCCCCCACATCTCTACCAGGAGTCTCATGGCACCCCCGTCTATGAACTCTACTACGATGTCTCGACAATCACCCATTATCAGACTACTCTAGACTCTCAGCACAATTAACTGTTTAATTTCCTTCTCTATGAGCTACCTAGGAATAACTTATACTTTGTTGACAATATAGTCATATCAATCCTATTAACCATAGGACCATGGTGTCACACAGATATACGTTTTAAACATAAAGAATTATTTAAGTAAACAAAAATGAATAAGTAAAAATAATATTGAAACTAAATAGCAATAAAATAAATTTAAATATTTTTTACATCTTTTATTTAATTTTAATAATTCATATCTACAAATCCGTAAATCGGATTTTGACAAATAATATGTCTAAATCGATTAGAAAAATGAGAGGAATCCACATATGATATCCATATCATATTTTTTAGAAAACTTTTTTTCCTTATTAGTATGACTTTATATGACCGTAGTTTGAAACTTTCTATTTTATAGGAAAATTTCTTCTTTTTAAAATAACGTTTTTCCTTATTGAATTTTACGAATGTGAGAAAAACTCACTCGAGTTGGAAATTTCCTCTAGTTTTTTTAATATAGTAAACGTCTTTTTCCGACGTCGTATGCAAAACTTATGGCCGTTTTACTTTTTTTGGTTTTTTCAAAAAGGTCAAAATTCATATTTCAAATTTTCTACATCAACTAGACCATAAACCCTAAGTACATACAAAAGAATTTTTTTAAAAACATTTGTATCATTTTTTTACAAAAGTGAAAAGGCAGTCGAGGGGGGGGGACGTGGAGTGCAATCATCTTCGCTAGCATTAAATAGCGCCGACGAAGCTGCTGATTGGTTTGTGAGCTATAGTATGCACCGCAAGGGTGACGAGCCCTACGTTAGAGCCGGCGAAGCTTTCCATTTGTTCGCTGGCGATGCAGAGATTACAAATGGAGAAACCTCCACCCAGTTCGCCAGCGGTATGCTCCCCCACGGTGTGGGGGGGGGGGTCCAAGTTACCCGATGGCAAACTGATTATCCATTTCGCCAGCGGTAGTACACTTAGCGCTGGCGAACACAAGAAAAGTTTGTCCAGTGGTAACCTTTTTTTGTTCGCCATTGGTATGGTGGTGTATATAAGTCCTATCAGTGAATAAACCGCTAAAAATTTCTGTTACATGAAGAAACCATTGATTATGTCCAGAAGAACATGTGGATCCAGTCTACCCGACAGTAGTGTACAAGGACTAGAGCTCTACTTTCAGTGTAACACGTGTGTTCATTGATCATGCACAGTTTACCTTTGGCTATAATTTCGATCTTGGAAATATAACCATCTCTCTTACAAGCGTGAATCCTCGATTGGTTTAATTCATCCGCCACATGATAGAACACATCGTTGGTGTCAGTTTTAATTGAATCTACTGCTATCAGAGAGAGGAACACTTTATCATGGGAATGCACTCTATAGTGCAAGATAGACTCCTTGTATGTCTCCTTTGAAGGTGTTGTATAATTTGTAATTCAACTACCGGGTATTCAATAAATGAGATATGCATTTGTGGGTGTTTTGAACAGAGATCGAGAGATCTTATGGGAAGTTCGTCAAAGACACTAGTAGGGAAAGCCTTATAGCCACCAGCTTATCGCTGGCGAACATTTTTTTGGGTTAGCCAGCGCTATTACCGCTGGCGAACGCCATTTCTTGTTCGCCAGCGCTACACATACTACCGCTGGCGAACAAGCCAGATGGTTCGCCAGTGCTAAGAGTGGGACCCACCTGCGCGCGCACTAGCACCTCCCTTGAACTACCGCTGGCGAACAGGTCTGGGTGTTCGCCAGCGCTAAGATTACTACCGCTGGCGAAATGCCCTGCCTGTTCGCCAGCGCTACCCACATGTTAGCGCTGGCGAACAGGCAGGGCTGTTCGCCAGCGGTAACCTGGGCAGATAAGGCATAAGTGGTCCACCCCCACACTTTCCCCTCTCCACTCTCCCTTCTCCACCTTGTCCTCTCCTCTCTCTCTCTAGCTCGAAATTATGCCAATTTCTCCACCCTTGCACTCTCTTTTGAACCAACTAAAATTATTTTAGTTGATGTATATATGTTTATCTCCCTCCTAACACCATTTCTACCCAAAGTTTTCCCTTCCTAGGCATCTAGATTTAGAATTACACCCTCCTCTCTCTCCAAAGCTCCATAATTCTCCGGATATCATCGTGTAGCCATCTATTCATTTGAGGTGGGATGAGTGCTAATATATAATTAAATGAGTTTGTATATGAATTTTGTCCGGATACACGCGATATGCTATATGTGTGAAATTTCACCGGATTCAAATATGGTCGTGTGATGGAGACTTTAAATGTGTGCAATTTGTTGTGGAATGAAATTGAGTAGCCAACTATCGCCGGAATGTTGATTCATTTCCGTCTCGGCATAGTTTGGCACTCCCTAATAACCTCTTATTTGTAGGAAGGTCATGCCGAATTTTTTCGTGAATACGACATGAAGTGAAATTTTGGATATGAAAATGAGTTGCCACTTTGCCGGAATGTTGATTCATTTCCGTCTCGGCAAATTTTGGCACTCCTCTAACGTCCAATTTGTAGGAAGGTCATGCCGATTTTTTTTCGTGAATATCGATATATATATATATATATATATATATATATATATATATATATATATATATTATGTTTGGTTCTAATATTAATTATATTGGCGCGCTCTTGTGCAGGCGACATATAATGGTGGTCGTTAAGAGTGAACGTGTCGTGAATAGTTACTTGAGACACGCGACAGAAGACATGTTACAAAATGGCCGCAAGGAGATACGATGTCCATGTCGAAAGTGCAAACTAGGGGGCTTGCTCAATCCCTTTACCGGAGACTTGCTCAGTCACCTCCTCAGGTATGGTTTCATGGATGGGTATAACAGTCAGTGGGTAAGTGATGATGAAGATGATGAAGTCCATGGGGCGGCGGTGGTAGGAAATGATGTGCAACAGGAGAATAACAACGATCGACTAGAACTTCAACAGGACCAAGATCAGCCTCATGACCCCGCACATGATCATGGAGAAGATGCTGAACAAGACGTGGAGAAGATCACGAGGACACAGGGACACCCTAACGGAAGTTGTGCGTGACCCTCATCTGAAAGAACTGCTTTTGAGAAAAACGACTAACTCGATATCTGCTGCTAGAGAGCAATCAAGATGGCGCAACTAGAGATAGACTCGAAGACACCGTTGTATGCAGGCTGCGGTCCGGGAGAGTCCGCCTGAGAGTGGCCCTCGATGTTCTGCAGATGAAGGCGAGATACAAATGGAGCGACATAAGCGTCGATGCAAGCCTGCAATACTGGCACGATGTCCTTCCAGAGGGCAACACCTGTCCTAAAAGTTGCGACGAGGCCAAGAAAGTCGTGTGCCCCTTTGATTTCCCTTACGAAAAATACCATGTGTGCATCAACGATTGCTACATTTATCGGAAAGAGGACGCGAACAAAACCATTTGTCCAGTTTGCAACGCCGCTCGATACAAGAAAGGGAAGAAGAAAGCTCCTCGAAAATTTGTGTGGTACTTTCCGCTCATTCCCCGTCAGCAACGGTATTTCGCGCACCGCAAGGAAGCAGAGCTCATGCGCTGGCACGCGAAAAGGAGGAATAAAGTTTTGAAAGATCCAAATCGGAGTGAAAAAGTAATTCTGACACATCCTTCAGATGCAAGTCAATGGAAAGCAATTGACTGTGAATATGCAATGTTCGGGGCGGAGGCAAGGAACATCAGGTTGGGTGTGAGCACCGACGGACTCAATCCGTTTGGCAACCAGAGCAACACCCATAGCACCTGGCCCGTGTTTGTATGGATGTACAACATCCCTCCCTGGTTGTGCATGAAGAGGAAGTATATTCACATGAGTATGCTAATTCAAGGGCCGAAACAACCAGACAACGACATCAATCTATACCTGAAGTTGCTTAAAGATGATCTGGACACGCTATGGGCCGAGGAAGGGGTGATCACATGGGACGCCTTCGGTGAACAATATTTCCCAATGAGAGCTGTCTTACTCTGTACGGTTCACGACCTACTCGGCTACGGATATGTGGCGGGCCAGGTGTGCCACGGACATAACGGTTGCGTGAGGTGCATGGATGACCCCACGTTTATGCAACTTCCGAAAGATCCTGGTCTTTGAAAACAGTTTTCGTTGGCCATCGAAGGTGGCTACCCAACAAAGACCCGTGGAGAAGGCGAGGAGACCTTTTTAACGGTGAGGATGAGCTCTGTGGACCTCCACGTAAGAGGTGCGGCGAAGAAATCTACAAGTTGCTGAATGATTCGGAGGAATGCCCAGAGCCGGGAAAGAAGCAAAAGGCGCCAAAACCGCTTCTGGATGTATGGAAGACGAGGTCGGTGTTTTGGGACTTTCCATACTGGCCCATTCTCGATACGCCTCACTGCCTTGATCTGATGCATATCACGAAGAATGTGTTTGAAAGTTTGTTTGGCATGCTGCTCAACATGCCGGAGAGGACCAAAGACGGGGTGAAAGCAAGAAACGACCTGAAATATTTTGGTATTAGGGTAGATCTTCAGGGGGGGCGCCCGGATGATGAAGACGGCGATCAATCGTGTGATGAGGAGACGGAGGGTCGCAAGGCCAAAAGGGTTAAGAGGAATGACTATTACTGCCCCCCTCCTGCTTCACTCTTAGTCCGGACGAGATCACAAAATTGATGATGTGCCTTCTCGGAGTCAAAGTCCCTAGCTGTTACAGAGCTAATAAGAAGATTCATCGACGCGCAGAAACAAAAGTTTAGCAGGATGAAGTCTCATGACTGTTACGTGATGATGACGCAGATACTTCCGGTTGCGATCCGCGGAATAACGGACAAGCACGTCCAGGAAACCCTGTTTGGCCTCTGTAACTTCTTCGACGTTATATCTCGAAAGTCGATCACGGGAAAGCAGGTCTCAAGGCTGCAGGAAGAGATTGTCGTGATACTATGCGAGCTTGAGATGTACTTTCCACCATCATTCTTTGACATATGTGTTCATCTGTTGGTCCATATCGTGGACGATATCATCCATCTCGGGTCGTTGTTCCTGCATAACATGATGCCGTTTGAAAGGATGAGTGAGGTTGGATTCATTTTTTTCTCTAGTTTCCGTTGGTATATTGAACTTTAAATTCCGACATCGTATGCAAAAGTTATGCCCATTTTACTTTTTTTAACGAACTTTTGCTCAGAAAGTCGAAATACGTATTTCAAAATTTGTTAAAAAAGTATACATTAAACTCTCCGTGCATCTATAAGGAATTTATTTTTTGATGATTTTTAGACATGGAACTCTTCCGTGACAAAACTAGAAAGGCGGTCCGGGGGGGGGGGGGCGTGTGGAGGGAACATTTCGGTGGATACCATAGCCGTGACGCACCATATGTTTGGTGCGTCACGGCTATTGCAATACCCGTGACGCACCAAACATACGGTGCGTCACGGCTATCTTTGCCCACGGCTATGGTATCCACCGAACACCCACCTATAGCCGTGACGCACCGTTTGTTTGGTGCGTCACGGGTATGCCCATAGGCGTGAAGCATCAAACTGTTTTGCTGGTGCGTCACGGGTATCATCACTCCTATAGCCATTTTCCTAGTAGTGCTAGTTGCGACGTACCCTATCTGGATAAATCTGGTGTTCCTGGTTGTCATACTACCACGTCCCCCACATCTCTACCAGCAGTCTCATGGTACCCCCGTCTATGAACTCTACTACGATGTCTCGACAATCACCCATTATCAGACTACTCTAGACTCAGCACAATTAACTGTTTAATTTCCTTCTCTATGAGCTACCTAGGAATAACTTATACTTTGTTGACAATATAGTCATATCAATCCTATTAACCATTGGACCATGGTGTCACACGGATATACGTTTTAAATATAAAGAATTATTTAAGTAAACAAAAATGAATAAGTAAATAATATTGAAATTAAATAGCAATAAAATAAATTTAAATATTTTTTACATCTTTTATTTAATTTTAATAATTCATATCTACAAATCCGTAAATCGGATTTTGACAAATAATATGTCTAATCGATTAGAAAAATGAGAGGAATCCAAATATGATATCCATCATATTTTTTAGAAAACTTTTTTTCCTTATTAGTATGACTTTATATGACCGTAGTTTGAATTTTTTTATTTTATAGGAAAATTTCTTCTTTTTAAAATAACGTTTTTCCTTATTGAATTTTAAGAATGTGAGAAAAACTCACTCGAGTTGGAAATTTCCTCTAGTTTTTTTAATATAGTAAACGTCTTTTTCCGACGTCGTATGCAAAACTTATGGCCGTTTTACTTTTTTTGGTTTTTTCAAAAAGGTCAAAATTCATATTTCAAATTTTCTACATCAACTAGACCATAAACCCTAAGTACATACAAAAGAATTTTTTTAAAAACATTTGTATCTTTTTTTTACAAAAGTGAAAAGGCAGTCGATGGGGAGGGGGGGGGGACGTGGAGTGCAATCATCTTCGCTAGCATTACATAGCGCCGACGAAGTGGCTGATTGGTTTGTGAGCTATAGTATGCACCGCAAGGGTGACGAGCCCTACGTTAGAGCCGGCGAAGCTTTCCATTTGTTCGATGGCGATGCAGAGATTACAAATGGAGAAACCTCCACCCAGTTCGCCAGCGGTATGCTCCCCCACGGTGTGGGGGGGGGGGGGGGGGGTCCAAGTTACCCGATGGCAAACTGATTATCCATTTCGCCAGCGGTAGTACACTTAGCGCTGGCGAACACAAGAAAAGTTTGTCCAGTGGTAACCTTTTTTAGTTCGCCATGTGTATGGTGGTGTCTATAAGTCCTATCAGTGAATTAACCTTGAAAAATTTCTGTTACATGAAGAAACCATTGATTATGTCAAGAACAACATGTGGATCCAGTCTACCCGACAGTAGTGTACAAGGACTAGAGCTCTACTTTCAGTGTAACACGTGTGTTCATTGATCATGCACAGTTTACCTTTGGCAATAATTTCGATCTTGGAAATATAACCATCTCTCTTACGAGCGTGAATCCTCGATTGGTTTAATTCATCCGCCACATGATAGAACACATCGTTGGTGTCAGTTTTAATTGAATCTACTGCTATCAGAGAGAGGAACACTTTATCATGGGAATGCACTCTATAGTGCAAGATAGGCTCCGTGTATGTCTCCTTTGAAGTTGTTGTATAATTTGTAATTCAACTACCGGGTATTCAACAAATGAGATATGCATTTGTGGGTGTTTTGAACAGGGATCGAGAGATCTTATGGGAAGTTCGTCAAAGACACTAGTAGGGAAAGCCTTATAGCCACCAGCTTATCGCTGGCGAACATGTTTTTGGGTTAGCCAGCGCTATTACCGCTGGCGAACACCATTTCTTGTTCGCCAGCGCTACACATACTACCGCTGGCGAACAAGCCAGATGGTTCGCCAGTGCTAAGAGTGGGACCCACCTGCGCGCGCACTAGCACCTCCCTTGAACTACCGCTGGCGAACAGGCCTGGGTGTTCGCCAGCGCTAAGATTACTACCGCTGGCGAACAGCCCTGCATGTTCGTCAGCGCTAACATGTGGGCCCAGTACGTATGTTAGCGCTGGCGAACAGGCAGGGCTGTTCGCCAGCGGTAACGTGGGCAGATAAGGCATAAGTGGTCCACCCCCACACTTTCCCCTCTCCACTCTCCCTTCTCCACCTTGTCCCCTCCTCTCTCTCTCTAGCTCGAATTTATGCCAATTTCTCCACCCTTGCACTCTCTTTTGAACCAAATAAAATTATTTTAGTTGATGTATATATGTTTATCTCCCTCCTAACACCATTTCTACCCAAAGTTTTCCCTTCCTAGGCATCTAGATTTAGAATTACCCTCCTCTCTCTCCAAAGCTCCATAATTCTCCGGATATCATCGTGTAGCCATCTATTCATTTGAGGTGGGATGAATGCTAATATATAATTAAATGAGTTTGTATATGAATCTTGTCCGGATACACGCGATATGCTATATGTGTGAAATTTCACCGGATTCAAATATGGTCATGTGATGGAGACTTTATATGTGTGCAATTTGTTGTGGAATGAAATTGAGTAGCCAACTATCGCCGGAATGTTGATTCATTTCCGTCTCGGCATAGTTTGGCACTCCCTAATAACCTCTTATTTGTAGGAAGGTCATGCCGAATTTTTTCGTGAATACGACATGAAGTGAAATTTTGGATATGAAAATGAGTTGCCACTTTGCCGGAATGTTGATTCATTTCCGTCTCGGCAAAGTTTGGCACTCCTCTAACCTCCAATTTGTAGGAAGGTCATGCCGATTTTTTTCGTGAATATCGATATATATAAATATATTATATATTATGTTTGGTTCTAATATTAATTATATTGGCGCGCTCTCGTGCAGGCGACATATAATGGTGGTCGTTAAGAGTGAACGTGTCGTGAATAGTTACTTGAGACACGCGACAGAAGACATGTTACAAAATGGCCGCAAGGAGATACGATGTCCATGTCGAAAGTGCAAACTAGGGGGCTTGCTCAATCCCTTTACCGGAGACTTGCTCAGTCACCTCCTCAGGTATGGTTTCATGGATGGGTATAACAGTCAGTGGGTAAGTGATGATGAAGATGATGAAGTCAATGGGGCGGCGGTGGTAGGAAATGATGTGCAACAGGAGAATAACAACGATCGACTAGAACTACAACAGGACCAAGATCAGCCTCATGACCCCGCACAGGATCATGGAGAAGATGCTGAACAAGACGTGGAAGAAGATCACGAGGACACAGGGACACCCCTAACGGAAGTTGTGCGTGACCCTCATCTGAAAGAACTGCTTTTGAGAAAGACGACTAACTCGATATCTGCTGCTAGAGAGCAATCAAAGATGGCGCAACTAGAGATAGACTCGAAGACGCCGTTGTATGCAGGCTGCGGTCCGGGAGAGTCCCGCCTGAGAGTGGCCCTCGATGTTCTGCAGATGAAGGCGAGATACAAATGGAGCGACATAAGCGTCGATGCAAGCCTGCAATACTGGCACGATGTCCTTCCAGAGGGCAACACCTGTCCTAAAAGTTGCAACGAGGCCAAGAAAGTCGTGTGCCCCTTTGATTTCCCTTACGAAAAATACCATGTGTGCATCAACGATTGCTACATTTATCGGAAAGAGGACGCGAACAAAACCATTTGTCCAGTTTGCTACGCCGCTCGATACAAGAAAGGGAAGAAGAATGCTCCTCGAAAATTTGTGTGGTACTTTCCGCTCATTCCCTGTCTGCAACGGTATTTCGCGGACCGCAAGGAAGCAGAGCTCATGCGCTGGCACGTGAAAAGGAGGAATAAAGTTTTGAAAGATCCAAATCGGAGTGAAAAAGTAATTCTGACACATCCTTCAGATGCAAGTCAATGGAAAGCAATTGACTGTGAATATGCAACGTTCGGGGCGGAGGCAAGGAACATCAGGTTGGGTGTGAGCACCGACGGACTCAATCCGTTTGGCAACCAGAGCAACACCCATAGCACCTGGCCCGTGTTTGTATGGATGTACAACATCCCTCCCTGGTTGTGCATGAAGAGGAAGTATATTCACATGAGTATGCTAATTCAAGGGCCGAAACAACCAGGCAACGACATCAATCTATACCTGAAGTTGCTTAAAGATGAGCTGGACACGCTATGGGCCGAGGAAGGGGTGAACACATGGGACGCCTTCGGTGAACAATATTTCCCAATGAGAGCTGTCTTACTCTGTACGGTTCACGACCTACTCGGCTACGGATATGTGGCGGGCCAGGTGTGCCACGGACATAACGGTTGCGTGAGGTGCATGGATGACCCCACGTTTATGCAACTTCCGAAAGATCCTGGGTCTTTGAAAACAGTTTTCGTTGGCCATCGAAGGTGGCTACCCAACAAAGACCCGTGGAGAAGGCGAGGAGACCTTTTTAACGGTGAGGATGAGCTCCGTGGACCTCCACGTAAGAGGTGCGGCGAAGAAATCTACAAGTTGCTGAATGATTGGAAGGAATGCCCAGAGCCGGGAAAGAAGCAAAAGGCGCCAAAACCGCTTCTGGATGTATGGAAGACGAGGTCGGTGTTTTGGGACTTGCCATACTGGCCCATTCTCGATACGCCTCACTGCCTTGATCTGATGCATATCACGAAGAATGTGTTTGAAAGTTTGTTTGGCATGCTGCTCAACATGCCGGAGAGGACCAAAGACGGGGTGAAAGCAAGAAATGACCTGAAATATTTTGGTATTAGGGTAGATCTTCAGGGGGACGCCCGGATGATGACGACGGCGATCAATCGTGTGATGAGGAGACGGAGGGTCGCAAGGCCAAAAGGGTTAAGAGGAATGACTATTACTGCCCCCCCTCCTGCTTCACTCTTAGTCCGGACGAGATCACAAAATTGATGATGTGCCTTCTCGGAGTCAAAGTCCCTAGCGGTTACAGGGCTAATAAGAAGATTCATCGACGCGCAGAAACAAAAGTTTAGCAGGATGAAGTCTCATGACTGTTACGTGATGATGACGCAGATACTTCCGGTTGCGATCCGCGGAATAATGGACAAGCACATCCGGGAAACCTTGTTTGGCCTCTGTAACTTCTTCGACGTTATATCTCGAAAGTCGATCACGGGAAAACAGATCGCAAGGCTGCAGGAAGAGATTGTCGTGATACTATGCGAGCTTGAGATGTACTTTCCACCATCATTTTTTGACATATGTGTTCATCTGTTGGTCCATATCATGGACGATATCATCCATCTCGGGTCGTTGTTCCTGCATAACATGATGCCGTTTGAAAGGATGAGTGAGGTTGGATTCCTTTTTTTCTCTAGTTTCCGTTGGTATATTGAACTTTCATTTCCGACATCGTATGCAAAAGTTATGCCCATTTTACTTTTTTTAATGAACTTTTGCTCAGAAAGTCGAAATACGTATTTCAATTTTTTTTTTTAAAGTATACATTAAACTCTCCGTGCATCTATAAGGAATTTATTTTTTTGATGATTTTTAGACGTGGAACTCTTCCGTGACAAAACTAGAAAGGCGGTCCCGGGGGGGGGGGGGTGTGTGGAGGGAACATTTCGGTGGATACCATAGCCGTGACGCACCATATATTTGGTGCGTCACGGCTATTGCAATACCCGTGACACACCAAACATACGGTGCGTCACGGCTATCTTTGCCCACGGCTATGGTATCCACCGAACACCCACCTATAGCCGTGACGCACCGTTTGTTTGGTGCGTCACGGGTATGCCCATAGGCGTGAAGCACCAAACCGTGGTGCGCCACGGCTATTAGGCGTGACGCGCCGTTTTGCTGGTGCGTCACGGGCAAGCGGAGGACCGAAGGAGAAATAATCATAGAGCATAACTCCACTTTTTTGCGTTGGTTTAAAGATGTGATCGTCGCTAATCCACCGCCAAGGGATTGTGCGAAAAATAAACTATTGTACGCCTTGGCACATGGCCCAGCTCCCAACCTAGCGACATTTCAAGCATATGATATCAACGGGTTCACTTTCTACACAGAGGAGAAAGACAAAACTTCCGATTATCAAAACTCAGGGGTAACGATGGAATCCTACACCAGTAACAAAAAGTTAAGATACTACGGAAGGATCGAGGAGATATGGGATCTTAACTACTCTGGAGAGAAGGTGCCTATGTTCCGCGTCAGATGGGATAGGATGCCGACCGTCAGAAAAGAAGACCAATACTTTACAAACATGGTTATTCCCGAAGCCGGAACCTCATAAGCGCGAATGTCACAGCGCAAAATGAGCCATGGGTATTGGCTAAGCATGTGTCCCAATGCTTCTTCATAACAGACCCACAAGGCCTAGCCGTGTTGTCGTGAGGAGAGGGAAAAGAAATATCATCGGAATGGATGGAGTCGTTGATGAGGACGAGTTCGACACGTTCGGCGACCCAAATATTGACGATGATCAAGAAGATGATGATGATAGTCATGCAACATACACAACAAGAAGAAGCAGAACTACGCTACCTAGGCATGGTCTTCCATTCAGAAGAAGAAGTCATAATGTGGGGTTAAATTATGCAGCTGCGACCAAAAAAGGCAAAAAGATCAAACACTGAGAAACTATGTATGTATTTGTCTGCCAATTGTATGCGACGAAACTATGTATATGCATGGATCAACTGGTCTGATATCGATGTGCACTTATTATAAATTTAATGTACCTTGTTCTGTATTTCAAATGTGTGGACTTATATTATTTGAAACATAAAGGAAACAAATAGAAATTAAACATGAAGGAAACAACGGAAAACAATAGAACACAAATAAAACATTATTATTTGTAATGTGTTTGAAATTAATTTGTAATGTGTTTGAATTATTATAAATGAAATGTATTTGAATAATTTAAACAAATAAAGAAAACAAAATAAAACATTATTATTTGTAATGTGTTTGAAATTAATTTGTAATGTGTTTGAATTATTATAAATGAAATGTATTTGAATAATTTAAAAGAATAAAGAAAACAAAATAAAACATTATTATTTGTAATATGTTTGAAATTAATTTGTAATGAGTTTGAATTAATATAAATGAAATGTGTCTTTGACTAATTTAAATAAATAAAGAAAACAAAATAAAACATTATTATTTGTAATGTGTTTGAAATTAATTTGTAATGTGTTTGAATTATTATAAATGAAATGTATTTGAATAATTTAAACAAATAAAGAAAACAAAATAAAACATTATTATTTGTAGTGTGTTGAAATTAATTTGTAATGTGTGTTTGAATTATTATAAATGAAATGTATTTGAATAATTTAAACAAATAAAGAAAACAAAATAAAACATAAAGAAAAAAACAGTAATGCTTCTCAAAGAAAAACTAATAAAAACAATACAGTAAATAAATTCAAAGAAAAATAAAGAAATAAAATGAAAAAGATAGCGCTGGCGAACATAGCTGCCTGTTCGCCAGCGCTATGTTACCGCTGGCCAACCATACTTTGTTCGCCAGCGGTATGGGCGTAGCGCTGGCGAACAGACGGCGGTGTTCGCCAGCGGTGTTCTAGCGCCAGTCACTTACGCGTGGGCCCTCCACCTCCTCTCTGCACACATCACTCTCTACGCGCGCGGGATTTAGCCGTTTTTCTCGATTCGCATCGACGACACGACGCCGATCGCTCCCCGGCCAACTGCCCCCGCGCCGCCGCCGTCAGTCTCCGACGAGCTCCACCGCCCACTGCCCCACTCTCCGACGAGCTCATCGCCCACTGCCACTCCACCCCTGTGCCCCCGAGCCATACTTCCACCCCTGCCCCGAGTCTCCGGTGAGCCCCGAGCCACCGCGCGCCCCTCCCTCCCTCTCCGGCGACGCTCTCCCTCTCCGGCGACGCCCCTACCCCTCCTCGGCCTCACTGCTGCGTCGAGGGGTCGTGCTCCTCCTTGCTGCTCCTTGCTCCTCTCCTGCCTTCATGGTGTTCGACAGAACACCTGTGAGAGGTAATGCCTCTGTCCCTTGCTCCTCTCCTGCCTCTCACTCCTCTCTGACCCCCTCTGTCCCCTCTATACTTGTGAGAGGCCATTGTGCCTGTGTTTATGCCTGATGGATAACACCTGCTGTTAGAAACTGGGAATTTTTCCTAGTGATACCACCTGATGCCTATAACCTGCTGTTAGAAACTGGGAATTTTTCCTAGTGATACCACCTGATGCCTATGTTGATTCAAGCCTTTCCATGGATTTGTGCCCAGCAGCAGATTACTACATGCTTTTGATAGAGTTGGAAAACTTTGTTCGCCTATTTGGTTGTGAATTGTGGTACTGGTAGCCAGGAGCTATTATCTGATAAGAACAGTTTACTCATGCTTGTTTTGTTGCCCCTGGAGCTATTATCTGAGAGGAATATATACTATTCAATTTATTGCCCCTGCCATTGATGCAAAAATTGAGGCATTTATTGTTTGGATAAGAACAATTTATTACTGGATGGATTTAAATCTCAATGAGGAACTGGATGCCAAATATGAGAACCAGATAGCACTCTAAACACAAAGATGCTAGGTTTGTTTGCCAGATCATGTGTCTAGGGTGTGCACTCCTAGCATTCTTGTTTTTGGTGAGCTTTCATAGGATTTCTTTGTTGGCTTTATCTTCTGGACAGATTTGGATGTTTAAACTGATAAGAACAGGTCTTTTCTTGTTTTCTTGGCCAAGCATGTGATGCAAAGGCTGAGGCACAAATTTAATAAGAACAAATGGTTTTCTTGCACTTTTAAATCTCCCAAGGATGTTTGTAGCATAGCATCCCTATAACAGACTGAGGGAAATAAATCCCAGCCCACTTTCTGTGCATAATTTAGCAAGATCCTTTGCTAGGATGTGTGTAGAAATCACCTTAGGGTGTTAATGTTGTGGTTGTGATTTCCTAATGAATCTTGGCTTCCTGATGAAATCACCTTAGGGTGTTAATCACACTTGCATTTTTTTATGCATGAAATTGTTAGCAATTTATTTACCTAGTGTTTTCTCTTAGTACTCAATTGTTAGCAATTTTTGGTGGTTGGTGATGGTTGGTGGTGATGGATGGTGTGTATGGATGGTGGTGATGGATGGTTGTGATGGATGGCGTGGTGATATGGGTGGTGGTGATGGATGGTGGAGATGGTGTTTTCGCATGGATATGTGCCCACCTTCGTGTCGATGACGATGAAAATATGAGGGGTGGGATTATATGAGGGGTGGGATTTTATGTGCAGGTACCACACGTGAGTCCCTATTTGTCGGAATGTTGATTAATTTCCGTTCCGGCAAATTTGGGTACTCCATTTGTGATATTTTTAGCAAAGGTCATGCCAAAATTTTCCGTGAATTTTGGCACGATCTTTGCTAAAAATATCACAACTTAGAGTGTCCGAGAAATTTGGACTCATATGGGGTATACATCGTCTAAATTGTAGGATTTGTTGAACTTATTTCGGGTTTTCTCTCCTTCATTAGATATGGCTCACAACGACGAGGCGGGTGGTTCTGGTCTCGAACACGGGGACGACGATGCGTGGCTTTCTATGCTTAGCGCCGAAAGAGGACCCGTAGATCCGCACCCGGATCTAGAGATGCAGGGCGACGATGCAGACGACGAGATGGACGAAACCGTTCGCCAGGAGCTAGAGCCGCGCACCGATACATCGGGCGCAGAAGCTGATCAAACCGGTAGTGGCACCGGGGATACCGCCTCCGGTAGCGAGGCGTCGCGTAAGCGCAAAGAAAGGCGGCACAACATGCTCGCCACCATCCGGGAAGAGTTCACGATAGTGGACCCCAAGAGTGGTGCTCCCCTCGAGCCGGAGAGTTACTCTAAGGGCTATGGAAACCAGATAGGCTGCATAGCTCGAGACTTTGGCAACGTTAATATGGAGCACCTCAGAGATAAAGAAAACAAGGCTATGGCCGCCCTGCTGATTAAGAAGCTGCACACGAGGTACAAGTTCCCGGATCCTTACGACAACCTGGACCTGAAGAAGAATCTGGTCAACTCGTTAGCACTGGGAAACTTCACCAAGGCGTTTACGACTTGGAGATCCAGTTTGCGGGAGATGATTGCGAAGGGTAAGGGTTTCGATGAGATCCATAAGATGTGGCCCTCCATTTCCGAGGAAGACTTGGCCCAATTCAAGATCGACGAACTCAAACCGGAAAGGGTGGCGCTGAGTAAATGGGGGAAAGAGCAGCGAAAAAAGAACATTGGCCCTCACAATCTCGGAAGCCGGGGTTACCTTGGGAAGCAGAAAGTCTGGGCTAAGGAGGATGCGAAGAGAGAAGGGCCGAACCCGTTTGACAAGATCACCGACCCGCAGGTGAGAAATTTTGTCAGGGCCCATTATAGGGAAGATCCCAAAAAGCCCGGCGATCTTGTGTTGCTCGAGAATAAGTATCTCGAGGAAGAAGAAAAAGAACGCCTATCTCAATCTGACGGGGGGTCCTCGGCGATGACGAACAAGGACCCGTATGACACCCCTTTTATTAGGGCGCTTAACGCGATGAAGGGAGTGCCCCTTGACAAGAAGCCGCATCGTGGCCATGTGCATGGCCTCGGAAAGGGTCATCGGCATGCGCACTACTACCCGGACACCAAGGAGAAGAGAAAGGAGCGGAACAAGGCCCTGGAGAAGACGGTCGACGAGCTTGTGAACGAGAGGCTCAATGAGCTCCTCCCTACCATCTGTGAGTCCGTCGCTCAGTCCTTAGCGCCGTGGATGGCAGGTGGAGGACAAGGGCCGCTCCCCGAGATAAACATAGCCCAGATGGTGCCGCCAGCGGCGCAGAACGTGGCCCCCGTCGTGGCGCCTGCTGCGCAGAACGAGCCGGCCCCCAACCCTTAGCCGGAAGGTCACAAAGATCCGTCGCCGCCCCGCCACGTCTCTTCAACGCCGACGCCGACACTTAGCGGTCCATCCCCCTTGTCCGAGCTTCATGCCCTCACAGTAATTCAACGTCCACTGCTTAATTATATATTATGACTTGATTCGTGACGGCCTCAGTCTCTAACAACGATCGCGCGACGTTTCGCAGGCCGACGAGACGGGATGCACATTGCTCCTTCGTGTGAACGGCGAGTTAAAGGACGTGGCCAAAGGAAAAATCATAACACCTCTCAACCGCGTATCCCACGGCGTTCGTATGCTCGACGACGTGTTCAGAGTGACATTAAGTCGGGTGCTCCCTGGTTGGGGTGCTCTCGATCCTCCGAACCAACCACCCGCAGCCGACAGCGAGTTGAACCTGGAGCAATGCTTGGTTTGCCCATTGACCTGGCCGAAATCACTAATTCGTTTGGAAAGTACTCCTGTGAACACTCCAACACCGGTCCAGGGGTCGGGGCACCCGAGCCAACACAAGGATTTCTCACCTGCAAAGTCCGTGCAACACGACGGCGACGATGCTGAAGATGAGAACCCCAATGACTACCTCTTCGACGATCCTTACTAGGGGGCGCCCGGCCTGGATGATCCTTACGAGGGGGCGCCCGGCCTGGATGATCTTGATAAACTTCTCTTGCCAGCGGAGGAAGCGGATAAATATCGATGCACAAAGCGTCTTTTCTCTTCTCAAGAACCGGCATCCCCCGAGCAAGAAGCCATCAGCCAGGACGCCCTCAAATAGGCGGTGGCAGATGTATTTCATCAGAATCAGCCTAAGATCAAGTATGCACGGAAAAGAACTACGAAGGTTCCTGCCGTTGCATCGATGAGCCAACCGGTGGAGGGGACCAAGTCTAAGCCGCAGGCAGAACGGGTATTTGACATGATACCCATACACGACTGGCATCAGATCCATGAGTTGGGCAAACCGATGCTTCCGCCGAGGTTGGCCTCTTTGCTGACAGGTGATATGCTTAGCGTCCATGACGGTGTTCACTTTATGGAGACGATGCTTCTCAAAGAGAAAAATCCAACGCTGCCGGTTTTGGTCGCAAAGGTGCCATCTACGGTGGGATTTGTCACTGAAGGCAACGCAAACAACATCATCGTGAGATTTGACGACATTTTTCGGATGTTCCACATGAAATACCTCCACTCGTCAATCGTCCGTCTGTTTACGCTCAGTTTGGCGCATCAACTATCCATAGAGAATGTCAAAAACATCGGGCCAGCAGACCCCTACTACATGCACGACATGTACTTGAACACCCCCAAGGGTTGGGAAAAAGCGGCAAAGTACCTCCAACAAGTGTTGCTCAATAACCATATGAACAAGAGGATCACCCTCGTGCCTTACTTTCCCGAATAAGTTATATTTCCCATCTTTCCATAAGTTTGCGCATATACAATTTTTGAGGATTATATATATGGACTCTACTGTTTTGCGCAGAAACAAATACGGCACCCTCATCATGCTCTACCCGAGAGACGCGCACGCAGTATATCTCGACTCCGGGAGTAGGATGAAGGAGAAGAACTACTCCCTCATCAAGTCTGTTCTGAATAATGCTTTGGACGGCTACATCAGAGGGGAAGGATTCTGCGACAGGAAGAAACAAATTCAAGGCAAATATGTGTTCAAACACAGAACAGAGTTTCCCTGCCCCATCACGCGCCAGGCGGCCGTATGGAGGCATGGTACCTCATCCAACACATGACGGAGATCGTGAAGGACCAACATAGTCTACAATACATGTCTGTTGTGGACAAATGGTCTCGCAGCATCTTCGAATGGTCTGATGCTGAATTCAGACAAAACTTTGGTCGCATGCAGCGCAAGCTCTACACAATCATCTATAAGGATGTAGTAACTAAAGACTCCGTCTTCCACTGGAACTCCCCACCATCTAACAATGAGTTGCAACAATGTGTGCTAGAGCAGACTGACGATAGACTATTCAACTCGTTAGAAGGTGCTTTTCCGTTCCCGCCGGAGAAGAAACAGAAGATCACAACATCAAGGAAGAAATAATCGACGGTATGTATTCGATTCGTTACGAATTGATCCTAATAAGAACTTGTGATTTCCTTTGCCGGTCTAATGCTTTTATCTTGGTCTACAGAGAGATGAAGAAGTGGACGGCGCGCTGGCCCTAGCGAAAGATCGCAAGCGGAGGCGGACCGCATATATAGTCTTTTTTGCGATTGATCTCTATATCGCGCGTACGTTGTATGGATGTCATACTTTTGTAATCGTTAAACTAATTAGATGGCTATATTTTGGGTTCGAAATCTTCCGACATAAACGTGTTATTGAGATCATCAATGTGTATTCATACTTATGAGAAGGATATAATGGATGCATATGTATCGATGTGTTAATTTCGTTATCGATGTGTTAATTTCGTTATGGATGGATGCATATTTATCTAAGAGTGATTTATATGTGTGAACTTTATAAATTACATAAATTGAATGTATTTGCACCTGTATAGTATAATACCAGAATATACAAACTGTTATACGAAAATGAAAATAAAAATACAAACCTGGGAGACTTACCGCTGGCGAACCAAACAGCTACTGCTGGCGAACAGTATCGTTGGCGAACACAGGAGCTACCGCTGGCGAACATTACCGCTGGCGAACAAGGATTTGTTCGCCAACGGTAACATGTACTACCGCTGACGAAGCGATGTTCGCCAGCGGTAACCTGCTACCACTGGCGAGGTAGCGCTGGCGAACAGGGCTTCGCCAGCGGTAAGCCATATTTGTTCATCACTGGTAGGGGTTTTCCTACTAGTGAGATAAGCGCGTATTTCGAGCACTCATGGCACTCCCCGAAGAGTTAAGGAAAACATGGCTCTTGAGTTTGGATTGATGATTGCTACCGTGTTTGGTTACTGCATGAACCCTCATGAACTTTATTGTTTATGACCTACTTTATCCGTGTCGATGGTTTCTATGTGTAAAAGACAATTATTATATGTGTTATTGGTACTCCATCCGTCCGGGTTTACGAGTCCTCTAACGAAAATCTATTTGTCCAACAATGAACTACCCATAAGGCTCGTAAAATTTATTAACCTAAAAACGTGTGGCGTAATTATGGGAAAATCGCATCCCTAGCGTGTGTGAAACCGTTTGGTGCATACGGTGTGATGGTTTGCGTGGCAAAATTTACCGCGGTAATTATGACAAAATATGGTAATTGGTAGAAACGGCAGCCAGCAAAAACATGCCTTGGTCGTGATGATTTTGCTTAGAGGACTCCTAAACCTGGACGGAGGGAGTACTTCAAATTATTTTATGTCATGCATTCCTCACATGTTTTGCATAATTATGCCTACTAATGTTGTTGTGATCTTGTCTGAAATATTTCTTTATGTTATTTTGGACGCAAAATAACATATAAACTTTTAAACAAAGAAATACTATTTTTCATACATGTACACATGTTTATATTATGCAAACTCAAAAACCTTTAAATTTCATGGTTTGTACGTCCAAACAGGAATTAGAATTGGGTGATACCCTGTGATTCCAATAGTAAATTTCATGCATAACCAAACAAATGAATTAGAATTAAAGTCCATTTCCTTTCCATCTTCGATTTGGAATTTTTAGTCCAATTCAATTCTAGGCTATTTTTTTACATCCAAACAGAGCCTTAGATGTTCGGACAGCCCGTGGAACACAAATATTAGAAAGCCCACATACGCCTTTAATATTTGGGTTTTCCTTTTAGAAAATATTGCTTTTTTATATGAAATGCCCATATCCTCATGTATGCTCGAAAGGCATAAATTTTATCATTCCATTTTCAAATGGCTGTTCGTTGTATGAATAGCCTATTTGGTGTTGCGAGACTCTGATTGCTTCATCGTGTTTTCTTTTCTAGCTGTGTGTATCCTTAATATCTTGAATAGTTTTGGACATTATATTGTTGGAGAGGCTGAGCGTATTTGGTTGGTACCATCTCGTACCTTTTATAATAAAAATGCTTTTGTCTGATGGGTATAACCGGTGAAAGTGCCACATCTAGCTCTGAAATGCACATCTCTTTCGTCTAAAGTCGACAGTCGAAAATTATCCAATGTACCTGAACTGAAACTGAACAGATTGGGTACATGTGAGTCTAGCGGCATCCACTTAATAAACGGACCAGGCTTTTTTTTTTTCTTAGACGAGGCATTCCTGTTTCCATCGTCATGTGTAGAATCGGCCAAGGTGTGCCTCAACAGCACATTTGGACGAAGGGCCGCAAACGAAAATACAGACCGTGTCAAGCAGATCACAAACCTTATCTGTTTCTTATGTCGCTACGTCCATTCCTTCCGTTGGTAGCTCCGAAATGAGGCTGCCTCCTCCACGCGTGTCCCGACTATTTCTCCCACGTACGTATACAAGATCAATCTCGCTCTATATAGTCATGCTAGTGTAGTTGTTCTCGTCACACCACAGCACGGATTGAGAGGCCGGAGAACAGAACCGGGCAGTTTCAGTTCTCGACGACCTCCATGGCTTCCAAGCAGATGCTTGCTGTGGTGTCGGCGGTTGCCGCCGCCTTCCTCCCCATGCTCGCCGCACAGACCGTCCATCCCGTGGGCGACAGCAGGGGATGGACGCTCGGGTTCACCTACGCCACTTGGTCGGAGGGCAACCAGTTCAGAATCAGCGACTCACTACGTAAGCGCTCGATAATTTTTCATCTTTTTTTGTGAGGAAATCAGTCAGTTTCATGGCTGGTGCAGACTGCAGAGCGACTGAAGTCCTCTGCTTTGGGCATGGTTTTAAATTTTAATCAAGTCATGATTAGACTTGTTTATCAAAACTGGAACTGATTCATCGATGTGTGCTTGCAGTGTTCAATTACAACAAGGCATTCCACAACGTGGTGGAAGTGAGCGGGCCCGACTTCAGGGCGTGCAGCAGCGTCAACCCCATCGGCACCTGGAGCTCCGGCAGCGATCTGGTCAAACTGGAGAAGGCGGGGAGGAGGTGGTTCATTTGCGCCGTGGGCAACCACTGCCAGTTGGGCATGAAGCTCAACGTCACCATTCTCGCGGCCAACGCGCCGGCACCGTCTCCGACTCCTCATCACAAGTCCACGTGGCCCTTTGTTTAAAACCTCGCTGCTTGTTCGCATTTGTCACTACGAGAAAATCTTTCAAACCCGTAGTGAACTCGTTGGAGAGTCAGGTACCATACATACATTGCCGATTCATCGGCATTATTATTATATAAAATATATAATTAACCATCATTCATTTGTTAAACTAACTAGTTAGAAATAATACAAATTAAATAATGAACTACACACATGCATATTTTATCAATGACACATGAAAGGTTCAAAGTGCTAACCGCGATCGCGGAGGAAAAATAAATGAGAAAACTCAAGTGTGGCTTGGACACTTCATATCATGTTTGTTTCATGCTCTCGGCCATTTCATCGAACACCTTGTGTGCATAGGAGAAACCAAAAGCAAACCCACCACCCCTTGTGAATATTGTGAATAGAAGTGGCACCAAATGTGGCTAAGTGAAGTGAGTTGAGTCCTATATAGGGATGAACCTTCGGGCCAGCCTGAGGACCTTTAGTCCCGGTTGGCTTGGCCAACCGGGACTAGAGCCCCTCCCGTCCGCCAGCTGTCGACCGAGCGCGCTGGGCCCAGATAGTTGGTCACGGGTCTCCTCCCGAACCGCGACTAAAGACCTCTTTGGTCGCGGTTTGAATATTTTGGGGACTAATGAGGGCGTATGGAAGCCTCTTTTTCTACTAGTGCCACCTGCCGATGTAGTAGTTTTTTAAAGTCGTGCTCAATACATGCCATGAATTTGTCCATTTTTTTGTACATTTTTCCTTCATTTACCAAAACAGTCACGCCAAATGTCCAAAATGGCATATATTTGTAACAACCTAGAAAAAGGTAATCACGAAGACATTTACTCACTTTGTTCTAAAATAGGTAACTTCCTTTTGTTTTAAATGCATGTATGTAGATATGTTTTAGTCTACATACATCCATGTTTAGAACAATGGAAGTCATTTACGTGAAACGGAGGGAGTACATGACAAGAACACCTGGCTTCAATTAGTGACCAAGATAAAAGAAAGAGAAGAAAAAAACTTCAATTAGTGACCAAGATAAAAGAAAGAGAAGAAAAAAACTTTGACACAGTAACCATTTAAAACTACTTGTCGGGTAAGCGAAACAGGAGAAGCAGAGGAGAACACCACATCGACAGCTAGTCAGCTACTGTGCCAAATTTGGACCATGGTCCAGCAGCTTTTACGCCCGGCTTCATTGGATGGACGATCGGATTTAATGTGATCCGAAGCCAGATTAGAGCATCTTCACACTCATCAAATATGTGTCCGGCAATCCTCCAGTTGTATCCCTTTGGTGCGTCGGACCTGTGTCTGCGATTTTGGTGGGCGTGCTTCGCCGCGGCGGCTTCCAATCGACCACTCCCAATTGGACCCCGATCAAACCGTTGCCAATTCTATATTTACCCAAAATAACGGCGATCGGCCAACACAGGTCCGTCGATGGAACGATAGTCTCGATCAACACACGGTCGCTCAAAATGACACCACTCTCGGTGCATGGGAGTTCAGTCTTCTTCCGTCTCGGCATCCGCTAAGATACCGCCTCGGTGACATCGGCGTCGGCAGCTGCTGCAGCCATCGCATCGGCCTCGGTAGCTAGAACAGCCGCCGCCCTCGCCGCTCTTTCCGCCGTGATGCGTCACATTTTCTCCCTGAAGTAGGCCTTTTGATCAGAGCTCATATCAACTGTGTTGGTTGCCATGACTGAGCGCTCTTCGACTGCCAATTGGGCTTTGGCTTTCACCTCGGCCATGACAAGAAAGGTGTTCCACCTCTCTTTGATATCGGCGTGCATCTTCAGTTTCATCGATGCCGATGCGGCCACCTCTTGCACGTACACGGTCATCGCCTCTTGCATGCCTCTTGCCAACGCCGCATGCTTCCCAGCCTTTGCCTTCTTGTTCCCAATCTGCCGTTCGGCACTCCTGCCCGGCATCTTGGTTCCATCCACATCGGCATCACCCTCCCGTTTTCCGGCCGCTGTGAGACGCCAACTCTTCCACTTTGGGGATTCTTTAATCTTGATCCAAACATTCATGAACTTGAACGACTTCTTGTTATCCATGTTCAGCGCTACATACATCTTGTGGGCGTCCTTGAGCTACAGAAAGGCCGGCGTCATAATATGCAAATAAAAGTATAAAAAGGAGCTCGACAACAATTTGAAAGGATTTTACTTTGAGGTCGTCGGTCTTGCCACTCCCGTTCCTCATCCACACTTGATCACGACAGCCATGAAACTTGTTGGACAATCTTTAAAGAATTGCCCACCGGTTCTCACATCCTTTGGCATTTCGTTTCGATCCGGGAGGTAGCCGCGCTGATGGTATGCCTTCCTTTCGTCGAAGTCAGCTTTGATGCGCTTCCAATACGCATCACGTGTTTGTTGTGCGCCTTTGCCGGCGTCCAACGCCACGAACATCGATGACTCGGCCAACATTAGATCCTCCACATCGGACCATGTCTTTCCTCGGGTACCCGGCTTCTTGACGATCTCGTTAGTGTTCACATCGTGCACGTCTACTTCGTCACCGTCGGTGTTGGCGTGCCCAAAATGATCGTCGTGAGCTTGAGCAAATCGATCGGTGTCGATGTCGGCGTCGGCGTGCCCAAAGTTGGTGGCGGAGATGCGGATAAGTTTGTGTATGTACCCCTACATCGGCAGATGGGTGGTCATCACACAATTCACCTGGGCAACCGGCAGCAATGAATGCATAGCCACAATTAATGCACGCCAGCAATGAATGCACAAAAACAATCAAATACCTCCGCCTGCTCCGTCGTTTGGTTCATCATGTTGGCACCTTCTTCGGCGAAGAGGTCGCCCGGGATGTCGTCTGCTCGCTGATGTCTACGCACACTTCTATTCTTGTAGACAGTGTTGGGCCTCCAAGTGCAGAGGTTTGTAGAACATCAGCATGTTTCCCTTAAGTGAATCACCCAAGGTTTATCGAACTCAGGGAGGTATAGGTCAAAGATATCCCTCTCAAGCAACCCTGCAATTACGATACAAGAAGTCTCTTGTATCCCCAACACACCTAATACAATTGTCAGTTGTATAGGTGCACTAGTTCGGCAAAGAAAGAGTGAAATACAAGTAATACGGGTGATTATAAGTGATAATAGCAATCTGAAATAAAAATGGCAGCAAGCAAACATGTAGCAGAACTGATTGTAAACGGTGTTTCAACGCTTAGAAAAAAGGCCTGCGGATCATACTTTCACTAGTGGACACTCTCAACAATAAAAACATAATTGAATGCATAAATATCATCTCTTCACTATGCTACTCCGAACCACTCTCCAGTCGGATAACAAACACCACTCATTGCGTAGGATTATAAAAGCACTCCTTAAAGTTCTCATTTCCCCATCCAGATAACCCCGTGCTGTCACCATGAGACCTAGATGGTCCAGACAAACACCACAATTTCATAGGTTCATCCAACACAAAATATATATATATATATATATATCATGCTAAACCACATGGTGCACACACTGTCACCTTTACACCGTGATCAAAGTGTCTACGGAGATCTCAATAACAAAACCACTTGAGTAGCATAATAGATGAAGAGTAACATCTAGTTATCAACTAGATTACAATGATCATGATCACATAAAGATCACACGATGGGAGAGATATATGGAATACATAGCTACCGGTAGAGCACTCAACCCCGGGGGAGAACCACTCCCTCCTCATCATAGGAGACAGCAATGGCGATGAAGATGGCGGTGAAGTTGATGGAGATGGTTCCGGGGGCACTTCCTTGTCCCGGCAGGGTGCCGGAACAGAGTTTATGTCCCCCGAAACTTGTCGGTGGTGGTGGCGGAGCTACGGAACTTTTCATGGATGGAGGCTTCATTATTTTAGGGTGTATGCCTCGGGGGGAATAAATAGGCGAAAGGGTGATATAGGTGGGTGGCCAGGGGGCCCACACCACCAATTGGCGCGTCCAGGGGGACCCGCACCCCCCTATGGTGTGGCTCCTCCTCTGCCCCTCTCCGGGTCTCCTTTGGACTCCGTTGACATGTCGGGAATGCTAACACTCTTCGAATTTGATTCGTCGAATTCCGAGAATATCTCTAGAACAACTTTTCTGAAACCAAAACCAGCAAAAAACAACAACTGGCTTTGTGGCATCTTGTCAATAGGTTAGTCCCAGAAAATCCATAAAAATGACATAAATTCTAAAGGAAACATGTAGCATGTAGCATGAAAATAACATGGAACGTCAGAAATTATGGATACGTTTGAGACGTATCAACATCCCCAAGCTTAGTTCCTACTCGTCCTCAAGTAGGTAAAACGATAAAAACAAATAGTTTCTAAGGTGACATGTTACCAACATAAATTTGATTATCTAAATTGTAAGAGCATATGTAAGCTGAGATCATAGTACTTTAAGCACATACATGATATATATAATTCTAATAATGAAACTTAGCAATCACTTTGCATCATGAAAAGTAACACAAATATAAGATCATGAATAATAATGCACTTTAAAGTTATACATTTGTTTCGAGCATAAAGAAAAGTGATATTTCACTTGTCCTTAAGAGTGGGGAAAAACATAAATGCCAGGAGACCTTCAAAGTTCAAGTGGATGACTAGAACAAATAATTTGAGAGCAAGTAATAACACATAATCACTACTAGAGATTTGCTTATAGCAGCATATCCTACCACAGGCGGACAAGAAAAACCATGCGCCTGGGCTAATTAGCGCAGGCGAACAGGTAGACGGTGCGCCTGGGGTAAGCCTGTTACCCCAGGCGAACCAAACTCAGCCGCGCCTGGGGTAAAGTGTGGCAGGGCCACCCACCGCCGACCCCTGGCACTCTTCCTTTACCCCAGGCGAACAGAACACCGGTTCGCCTGCGGTATAACAAATACCCCAGGCGAACCAGAGAAGAAGCGCTTGGGGTAAAAAGTGGACTGGGGTAGCTCCCGTTAGCGCAGGCGTACTACATCTCTGTTCGCCTGGGATAAGGAAACACCTGGGGTAGCACCCCTTAGCGCAGGCGCATCCCATGCCATATTCGCCTGGGGTAATCTTTGCCCTCAATATAAGTGCGGCCAGCCACCCACCCACCACCCCTCCACTCCACTCACTCACTCACTAGTCCAAACTCGAGCCATTAGTGCTCCTAGCTCAATCCCCCACACCCCTCCACCCATTTTTAACTAATTTAACCAATCATGTTTGTTATATTTAGCTAGTATGCTACCCCACTTTCCCTCTTCCAAATCTCTCCACTAGATCTACTAACCGGACACTAGATCTCACCACAAATGCACCACTAGCTACTTCTAGATCTATCAATCTCTTATCGGTCGTCTCTTCGGTGATCTTCGACGTCGTCATCGCGTCTATATATTTTGCATTGTGTGTCATCTTAATAGGTGCGTGGGATTGGTCGGTGGATGAGAATTCGTTCTCTTTTTGATTTTATTGTGTTGCCATGAGGATGAGTTGCCAATGTTTTGCCGAAATGTTGATTCATTTCCTTTTCGGCAAATTTCTGGCGCTCCGCGTTACACCTTTTGTAGGAAGGTCATGCCGAATTTTTCCGTGAAAATCGGATCTAGTTAATGAAACCTCTCTCTCTTGCATTTGTAGCAATGGTCATTGCGATGAGGACAAGCGTGGTGCATAGGTACGTGCGACGCGCGACGGCCGAGATGCATCGAAACAACCGCACCGAGATAGAGTGTCCGTGTCGGAAATGCAAGCTGGGGTCTTTGTTCAAACCAGATTCTGGTAATGTGGAGAAGCACCTGCTCAGGTATAGTTTCATGGAGGGCCACACTAAGTGGATGGATGACGATGAAGACGATGATAACGTCGAGACCAATTGGGCGGCGACATGTGAAGATGATCAGGAGGAGTCTGAACATGGCAATGGAGAGGACGAAGAGGCGGCTGTCCACGGAGACGACTATAATGAAGAAGAAGGGAGTCATGGTGATCAGCAACATGCAGACGAGGACATGAACACTCCGCTAACTTCAGTCGTGCGGGACCCTCATGTTCAAGATCTTCTTCTCAAGAACACGTCGACCGACGCCAGACGTAAATCTAAGATCACGCAACTAGAGATAGACTCTGCAACTCCGTTGTATGACGCAAGTCGCGGGGAGGAGGAGTCACGCTTGAGAGTAGCTCTGGATCTTCTTGAGATGAAGGCAAAACACGGATGGACCGACACAAGCATGGACGATCTTCTGCGATACCTGAAGACGCACTTACCTGAAGGGAACACATGTGCTAGTAGTCTACAGGAGGCCAAGAAAATCGTGTGCCCCCTCGATTTACCGCACACAAAATACCACGCTTGCGTCCGTGACTGCATAATTTACCGTAACGAGCACGCGGACCAGATCAAATGTCCGGTGTGCGGTGTTGATCGTTACAAGAGGGGGACGAAGAAAGCTCCTAGGAAAGTTGTGTGGTACTTTCCACTCATTCCCCGTCTGCAGCGGTACTTCGTGGACCCCAAGGAAGCAAAGCTCATGCGCTGGCACGAGGACAGAAAGAAGGCGGTGCTGAGCGATCCAGAACGTGTTGAAAAACCAGTGCTAACACACCCTTCGGATGCACGTCAGTGGAAAGCGTTAGACGCATTCGATGAGGAATTCGGGAACGACCCAAGGAACATCAGGCTTGGTGCGAGCACCGACGGTCTCAATCCGTTTGGCAATCAGAGCAGCAAACATAGCACCTGGCCCGTGTTTGTATGGATGTACAACCTCCCCCCGTGGTTGTGTCTGAAGAGGAAGTACATACACATGAGTATGCTGATTCAAGGGCCGACCCAGCCAGGGAGCGATATCAACCTGTATCTCGAGTTATTGAAGGAGGAGCTAGACACGTTGTGGGAGGAAGGGGTGGAAACATGGGACGCCTTCAAAGAAGAAACTTTTCGTATGAGAGCCGCACTGATCACGACGGTGCAGGACTATCTCGGATACGGATATATTGCGTGTCAGGTGTGTCATGGACACAAGGCTTGTGTCAGGTGCATGGAATTTACCCCGTTTCTACAGCTACACAAGGATCCCGGATCTTCTAAAACCGTATACATGAGGCATCGAATGTGGCTACCACTGAACGACCCGTGGAGAAAGCGCGGAGACCTGTTCAACGGTAAAGATGAGCTCGATCTACCTCCACGCAAGAGAAGAGGAGAAGAGATCGATACTCTATTGAAGAATTGGAAAACGTGTCCTCCGTCGGGAAAGGTACAAAAGCGGAAGCGAGGAGAGAAAAAGTGTCCTCCGCCAGAAGGACCGCTCTTGGGGGTATGGAAGGAGGTCCGTGTTTTGGGACTTGCGGTACTGGCCAATCCTCGGAGTGCCTCACTGCCTTGATGTCATGCATATCACGAAGAATGTGTGTGAGAGCTTGCTTGGCACCCTGTTCAACATGCCAGATAGGACCAAAGACGGGCCAAAATCAAGATACGACCTGATGGCCCTGAATATCAGGAGCGAGCTTCACTTACCGCCTTCTACGTGTGAACAGACGGAGGAGGACGAGGATGGGGTGGAGGAGATGGACGACCGCAAGCGGAAAACGGCTAAGAAACACCAAACTCGCCGCCTGAAACCCTCTTGCTTCACTCTAAGCCCCGACGAGCTCGCGCAAATATTCACATGCCTCCTCGGAGTGAAATTTCCCTTAGGTTACGCGGGGCTGATAAGCAGATACCTAGACGCGGAGAAAAAAATCTTCAGCGGGATGAAGTCTCATGACTGTCATGTGATGATGACGCAGATACTTCCGGTTGCAATCAGAGGGATAATGGAACCGCACGTCCGTCAAACGCTCACTGGCCTTTGTAACTTTTTCGATGTCATCACTCGGAAGTCGATAAGCGTGAAGAAACTCGGAAGGCTGCAGGAAGAGATCGTCACCATCCTATGCGAGCTTGAGATGTATTTCCCACCTGCCTTCTTTGATATTATGGTACATCTCCTTGTCCAAATCGTGGACGATATCACCAATCTTGGGCCGGCATTCTTGCACAACATGATGGCGTTAGAAAGAATGAACGGGATCATCAAATCATTCGTTCGTAATAGGGCACACCCGGATGGAAGCATTGTCCAGGGATTTCTCACCGAAGAATGCATCTCTTTCTGCAAGAATTTCCTAGGCGATGAGAAGCCAGCTGTTGGTTTGCCCGCGAACAAGCACCTTGACAGGTTCATGGGGTAGGCCACAACACTGGCAAAAGGGTAATGGACGCGGACTCCTGTGGTCGGAGAGCCGACTTTGAAAGGGCCCACCTAGTAGTGTTACAACACATCGACGATGTCGACCCTTGGATAGAAGAGCACAAAACCGCGATAAAAAACAGTGCTCGCAGGCCGATGACGGAAGATGAGATATTTAGAGCACACAACTCCTCTTTCGCGACATGGTTCAAGAAGCACATTGATGCCGATCCCCCGCCAATGACATGTGAGAAAGATAAACTTGTATTGGCCTTGTCATATGGCCCGCGCCCAATCTGATGACTTATCAAGCATACGACATCAATGGGTACACATTCTACACGGAGGAAAGAGACAAAAGTAGCGACTATCAAAACTCGTCTATAACGATGGAATCTTACACGGGCGAAGAGGTTAGAAGATACTACGGAAAGATCGAGGAAATCTGGGAGCTTGACTACGTTGGGGTAAAGCTGCCGATGTTTCCATGTCAGATGGGCTACAAACGTCACGAAAGAAGACGAATATTTCACCACTATGTCGATGTCTGAAGCCAACAAACCCAAGTCCAAGAACCCCACCGCGCAAAATGAGCCCTGGGTATTGGCTAAGCACGTGGAGCAATGCTTCTTCATAACCGACCCGGCAAAGCCTAGTCGTGTTGTCGTAAGGAGAGGAAAAAGGGCCCTCGTCGGAATGGATGGAGTCGCCGATGAGAAGGACTTCGACGGCTTAGTCGGAGACCCGATGATGGAAGAACCCGGTGAAGACGATGCACCATACACCACAAGAAGAAGCAGGACCACACTACCTAGGGCAGGTCTTCCGTTCACAAGAAGAAGTCACAATATGGCGGTCACGTATTCAACATCGACCAAGAAATGCAAGACTAATATTGTGACGAAAGGTTGAGAGAGGGAAATACTCGCGATATAACATGCTAATAGCTATATGTACAATGTGTTTTTAGAGAGAAACACTTGCGGTATCTCGCTAAACCAATCTATTTACGCTCGATGCGACATTAATTTTTTTTGCACATGTTAACTTTCATATGTATGTATTTTTTAAGTGAAAACCAACGTGGGGGAGCCACATATTATAGCATTCGTATTGCTCGATGTGTCCCACGCCGCGGGGCTGGGTAATTTAGAAAATCTTAGCACAGGCGCATCATCTAGAAAACGCGCCTGGGTAATCTTTATCACAGGCGCTTTTGACAGGACATGCGCCTTGGGTAATGCCATGTGGGACCGCGCAAACCTAAATCCTACGAAACTTAGCGCAGGCGCATTATCTAGGTAACGCGCCTGCGGTAAGGATCTGTGGGGCCGCGCATAACAAGGCATCGAGCCAAGCAGATTAGAACCGGCTTGTATCACAAACCGGTTCTAAAGGGTCTGTCCACTGGGCCCCCCTACCTGCAGCAAATGGCCGCAGGCCTTTAGGACCGGTTTGTGATACCAACCGGTCCTAAAGGCCTGCGGCCATTTGCTGCAGGTAGGGGGGCCCAGTGGCTAGATCCTTTTCGAACCGGTTTGTATTAGAAACCGGTGCCAATGTGCTTCTTTAGTATTCTAAGTGACCAGATCTCACCCGCACCCACACGAACCCACACACGCCGCCGCCGTCGCCAGTGTCGAGAGGAGCAGAGCAGGTCGTCGCCCACTCCGTCGTCGTCGTCGTTGTTGATCCAGGTCAGCCCCTCTCCCTCCCATCCCCCCTCCAATAACGCCCGCGACTCGTTGATGCTCGCCGTGATAGCCGCTAGTCTCGCCTCCATCGTTGTTTCCGGTTTCACGTCATTGTGGGAAGACGTGCTTGAAGTCGGCATGAACTCCATCTGCCGCGCGACGGAATCCCCGCAGCGCCCCAGGCCCTGCTGCACGACCTGCGCGACGGAATTTTTGAAGGAATCGTTGGCTCTGATACCAAATTGTCACACCCCGTGGCTGCCGTTGTGCATTTTTTTAGACTAAAAGGGGCTGCCCCCCGATTTCATTGAAATCACGAACAGCAAATAGTTTTAGCAGGTTCCTTACAAACGGCAACACCACTTGTAGTGCATTATATCTCCAGGATTCGTTTCGTTTGTACTGCTGTCAATTGCCTTATTATACTACTAGAGGTTCCATTTCGTTTGTACTGTTGGAAGTATCACCTAAACTCTCTCGACAGGTTCCATTTCGTTTGTACTGCTGTCAATTGCCTTATTATACTACTAGAGGTAGGTGCTGCCATTTGTCTTTGTTTTGTGATAGCTATGCTCCTCTAACCTCTATGTGTGCACTTTCTTAATTTAATAGAACATGGCTTGCGGCGTATGTCGGTCCCGATGTGCCGAAGGACGATTTCAGTGGGACTTCTTTTATGCTTCAGCTCCACGACGGTGACGTTGATTCGTTGGTAATTAACAATTCTTTTTATGTTAACTTGTTCTTTCGTTTTACTATCTAGCTTGAGACTTGTGTTTATTAACAAAATATTCTTTATATTTCTTTTTTAGATTCTACCATGCAATATTCGCGACGAATTCAACGAGTTAGTTGGCAGTAACGTGGATTTCAATGTTCACGGGACCACCTACATTCTTCGAGTGAAAAAAGAAAGAACGAAGACCTACTTCTGCGGGCAAGCATTGCAGGCTCTCATCGCCACGTACAATTTAAGCGGAGGTGATTACATTCACTTCTCTATGGATGGACCGCAACCTCGCATCAAAATTGTGTATATGGGCGGATTGCGAGCGAGCATGGCGGGAGTGAGGAGGAAACTGAGAACACCGAGGATTATGGACACTGAGGATGTTATGGACGAGGAGGACCCATGGAAACATGTGGTGGTCGCTCAAAGAGAGAATCTTAGCGAGATTGAGAAGGACCGTGTCCTTCAGAAACTTGCCGAGATAGATAGCTACATCGGTTTTCCTTTCGTGCATCGCATCACCAATACTAACATCTCCAATGGACATGTCATGGTATGTTTCTTAACACTTTCTTATTCCTGTAGTTGCTTATGTTATAATGTGGCCGGTATGTGACTTTGTGCTTTTATTCTATCTTGGAATTGTGTTCTAGAAAATACCCATGGCGGTAGCGTACAGTGCTGGCATGGAGCCCGGTACCATTGGAGTACGCCGTGGAGAATCCGGACATGTCACCGCAGTTCCGATCACCAGGGATAATGCTGATGGTCGGGTCATCCTCAACTCTCAAGCATGGAGACAGTTCCATTCCGCAAGAGTTGGTATGGCGGTTGGACGAGCTATTCTGATCACCATGAGGAATAGTGACGTCCCCAACTTGGACATGATGATGGTCATCCACTACATCAGCCCGCTAGAGCTGTAGATGACGAGTTTAATTAAATTAGAACAAATAATTATTTCCGTCTCACTAGCTAACTCCTGGATTTATTAGTAGCATGGTTCTTTTCGAGACTATGTAATTTTGTTAAACTATGTGTTGATGATCGAGACTATGTGTTGATGGTTCTTTTGTTAAAATATTTATGTTATAAAACTTAATTGTGTCATTTTGCTGTTATTCTGTCATTTTCCTGTAATTCTGTTATTTTGGTTTTTCTTTTATTTTTTGATACAGCAAAACCATACCCCAGGCGAACAGTACACAGTACCCCAGACGCATCTGTACCCCAGGCGCACAGCGCTTGTTCGCCACAGGTAAGAGTTTTACCCCAGGCGCACAAGGTTTATTCGCCTGGGGTATGCGAACTTACCACAGGTGCATTGTGTTATTCGCCTGGGGTAAGCCATTACCGCTGGCGACGTGGTCCCAGGCGAACTGCAATTCGCCTGCGGTAGCCTAATTTGGTGCGCCTGCGGTAGCCTTTTCCCTAGTAGTGAATAAATCAATTAATAATCTTTGGGACTAATGCACATTAGACTTAGAATGGCGACTACGCTCTCTCAATTGTGCATAAAG
This sequence comes from Alopecurus myosuroides, assembly GCA_028641055.1. Taxonomy (NCBI): domain Eukaryota; kingdom Viridiplantae; phylum Streptophyta; class Magnoliopsida; order Poales; family Poaceae; genus Alopecurus; species Alopecurus myosuroides. The sequence continues at coordinate 28,861 of JAPCYS010001220.1, read as the reverse complement.
TTAGAAGTTGGAGAATCAACATAAAAGTAAAAGAAAGGACCTTCGCAGAGAGAAGCAAGGATTAACTCATGTGCTAGAGCTCTTTATTTTGTTAAACATATGTATTGAAAACATTTTTTTAGAGAGGTGTATGCTTAAGTCAACGAATGGTAAGCAGAAAATACAGTACGTCACAAGACAAGTAGATTTCACAAGAGCGGCTCCCATTGAAGGACGCAACTGGGGTCAGAAGGTCATCCATCTTCTCTTTTGTTTACACAATTATGTTTTAACTGATAAATCAGGGGCAAAAGTAGTGAAGAGAATTTTATACTAATCAATTTTGGGGCTGAGCACCCCGCTGCCAGCTCTTTTATCATTTTGGATAAGCGGATATGCCACTGGTCCAGGTGTGTAAAGTCCAACCACCAAGTGAGATAAATATTCTCTATTCACGTCCCCATGATCTAAAACAGGGGCACACAACAGGAGTAATTTTGAAAGTTTAAAGGTAGCACATGAGAAATTTACTTGGAGTGCGGTTAAATAGCACATGTAGGTAGGTATGGTGGATACATTTGGCAAACTTTGGTTTTTGGGAGTTGGATTCATGAGTAAAGCTCATACCCAGTAAAGGTGGAGGCTAGCAAAAGACTAGGAGCGACAAATTAAGAGAGCAATAATGGCCATAATCATGCATAGAGACAAAAACATTATTAATCAAAGCATAAATGGTATTACAAGTCAAAAAATAAATGATCATAGAGGCTATAAGTGACTGGTTTGTAGTCATAAATATGGTGTAAGCATGCGCCAAGTCAATCAAATAAAGCATTCGAAGGAGAACACCACAAATTTATGCTTCAATGTGATAAAACAACTCATGATTCTTTGAATGGCACATTAAGCACTCTCATCTATTTGAGACAAGTCATCTACAATAATAACTACTAAGCATAGAATTAAAATAACATCCAACATGACATGAAAAATTCTAGCCAGAGACTATACGAGCTTCTTTTTGCACTGTTATAAGCACGAAAATTGTACTACTGCTTTCCAACACAATCATTTTATACTAAAAAAAATCTCCAAGAGATATAGAAATGAAACAATAAAGTACTAATACTACTCTACTAGAACTAACAGCTCTGAATAAGAGATGCATGAAAAACATGAGCTAAAAGGATTTGAAACAACTAGAAGAAAAAGTAATAATTTGAGCATGGAAGAAAACGAGTATTCATATGAAAAAGCGGAGCGTGTCTGTCTCCCATACAAGAATGTTGGGTTCCAACTATGTTGATTGCAGCAAAGAAAATAAAATAAAACAAAACAAAAAACAAACAGATACTCCAAGTAAAGTGCATATGATATGACCGAATAAAATTATAGTTTCACTAGAAGTGACCTGATAAATTGTTGATGAAGTGTCCAAACTTAGATGCTTGAGTCTTCTTGGAATTTGCTGGGATGAACCTCGGGGGCATCCCCAAGCTTTGACTTTTCACTCTTCTTCATCACACTATATCATCCTCTTCTCTTGACCCTTGAAAACTTCCTTCACACCAAACTCAAAGTAATTCTCATTAGAGGGTTAGTGCATAATCAAAAACTTACATGTTCTCCTTGGACACAAGCATTATTAATACTTTTTAAACATTAGCTACAGCCACTGATGTTTTATGGAGCAAAGAAATCCACTCAACATAGTAAAAGAGAGAATGTAAGTAAAAAGGCAGAATCTGTCAAAACCAGAACAGTCTGTAAAGACGAATTTGTTCAGGGTACTCACGTTCCTCAAATCGAAAAACGTAAAACTAAAAAGAGTTTTAGAAATAGCCGAGGATTAAGCACAAAAATGTTCAGGTCATTTTGATCTTTCCGTGATTTTATACGATTTTAACAGTCAACAGTGGACAGCAGAAATCTGTTTCCTGTGCAGAAATCCAAATCTAACATCAACTTTCACTAGAGACTTTACTTGGCACAACAAATGCGAGAAAATAAAGATACAAATGAGTTGCTACAGAAGTAAACAATACCTTGACTCAAAGAAAATAGAGAAAAACAATGCAAAAATAAAACCATGGGTTATCTCCCAAAAAGTGCTTTTCTTTAACGCCTTTTAGCTAGGCATGATATTTTGAGAAGATGCTCATATAAGAAATATGGATTGAAGAAAAAGAGAGCATAATAAAGATACGGCGTTGTTGACGGAGGGTAGAGGCGACGGTACGCTGCTGCTTCGCCGACAGCTCCACCACCGCATATATCGGCTCCGACTTCATCGGCAGCCTCTTCGGCACCAAAATCAGCGCCCCCGAACGCGGGAGGCCGAGTTTCTTTGGAACTATTGGAGGCATGGTGCGGGAATGCGAGGAGGCGACGGCAGCGGTGGGAAAGGGGGGAATGGAGGGAACAATCGCCGTTTCGGCGTTCTGCACGCCAAAGTCGTGTCGTGGTGGCGGTTTGTGTCACTGGCGACCGAGGGTCGCCTGTCGGGTGGGGTGAAGGGACAATGTCCGGCGCCCCCAGGCAGGGCCCCCCAAGTTTGGTGGGTGGTCTGGGGGGCCCGGACACAAAATTGACGGGTGGACACTTTTGGTGGGTGCCGCTGCGGCGGGTTTTTAGGTCCGGACCCTTATTGGGCCTTTGGGGGCCGTTTGGGGGGTGTCGGTGGAGATGCTCTTAGAAAGATGGAAGGGATGTTTAACAACAACTCCAACGCTGGAAAAACCAACGCGGGGGCGGCGGGGGGGGGGGGGGCGGCAAAGTCCGGCGCTGCACCAGCCACTGGAAAACTAGACGCGCGGTTTTTTTGTCTAGCGCGCGGAAAAAATCCCTATCCCGCACAGCGTATTTTCACCGTGCACTCCCGTGCGCGAAGGCAAAACAGCCGATCGAAAATCTCCACGTGCGTCCGCTTTTTCCCACCTCGCGTAGGTCCTGACGATGGGGAGCATCTCCGACACGCCACAAACCGTGCTACCTTGCAGGCGCTCCGTCTCTGCCACCAAACCCTAGCGCCGCCGCCTTTGCCGCTGCACCAAACCCTAGTGCCGGACTTGCACGCGGCCTCTTCGTCGCGCCACGGCCGAACGCGCAGGGCAGGCTCGCAACGCCGACGCCCTCTAAGATGCTGCAGAACGCCGTGCTGAAGCGCCCTGTGGCTTCCTCGGGGGTGAGCTAAAAGAAAGTGAAGGCCGCCACCGCCTCCGGCGCATCGCGTCGGATGCCAGCCCCGCTGCCTCCCTCCATAGCGCCTTCGGCGCAGTTTCATCCATCGCCGCCGTTACAAGCCCATATGAGTCATGGGAGATAGCACCTTCAATGAGTCACTATGGTGGGATGAGAGGCATGAGATCATCTCCAATGGGTGGCAATGGTGTCATGTGAGCATGTTCAATGGGTGGCTATGGACACATGGGAGCACCTCCAATGGTACCATGAGAGGTATGGAAGGAATGGGAGCACCTCCGGTACCATGGGAGGCATGTGTGGCGGATTCATGGCTTACATGGTTACACACATTCTTTCTACGAATGATAGGATTGGAGACTCGACGGTTCATGTCACTTGTGCAAAGAGCATCCAAGTTTCCAATGACAATGAAGCTCAAGATAGAGATGACGAATAGGACGAAGGTGAAGAATGAATGTTTTTGTTTCATGTGTTCGTGTGAACTTGTCATAAACGGTGTTGTGTAATTGCTTTTGAAATATGCCGTGGAGATAATTTATGCTATGTTGATGATCTTGAATTTTATTTGTTGTGTTTTCATCCATTTTTCGTTGATTTCTGGATATTTGCTATTGCATATATGTTTTTTCTTAGTTATTTCAACAAGCGTCAGCCTAGCGCGCGCTGCAGTTTTGTGCGCTTGATGAAGTGGTGCTTTGCGCGCGCTGAATAATACCACATCTGGAGAGCGCCCCGCCGAAAAAAGTGCTAAACCAACGTTCTAAACTACTTTTAGCGCCGGCCTTATGGGACAGTTGTTGGAAATGTTCTAAGATGATTTTGCGGAGCAATAGATTTGCAGTTATGGTGTTTTTCCTGCACTTCCTAAACATGGCTCGTGCCCTCAACCACACTACACAAAAGCCATTCTAAACTATATAGACTTCCCATTTTACAACATTGTTAGTTGGTAAAAATGCAATGTATCCACTTAGTGCTTATTTTTTGTGATGCGTTTTATGAAGTGACAAACATATTTCCTTCTTGCATCAATGTTGGAACTGAAACAATTGTTCAAAAGTACACTAAAAAAATAATGTCGACACCCAAAACCTAGAAAAATTCCTTAGTTTTTGGAAAATATAGTAATGTCATCTATTTTTCTGATCAAACACATTCACTTTTGAATGCATGTATTTATTTTCATAAACAATCATATATGTGTTGGGGTCGATAGATGTTTTTGAGCAATTAAGTCTGATTAGATCTGAAAGGAGAGTTATCGGCCGGATGGAGTGTGGGATTATGTCCGTGTCCTGAATTTGGGGCTATAATTCTGTAGGTGCATGTGGCTTTAGGCCTGCTGTGATGCACTCTGATCCCTGAGTTTCCCCTATTTATACCAAACTCTTTTGCCTACTAAAACCAAGCGTTATGTATGTCATTACATCACACGCTACAAGATTAACATATATCATATTGCTAAATATTAAGACATAGTATGATATTCTATTATTTACCAATTAGATGATTTTCTTGAGATGATATGAAAGTATATTTTTTCGGTAAATTGTTTTGTTTTTTGTAATTTGGATTATGTTTTTTTTTTTGTTTAGGATGGGTTCGCGATAAATGAAATTTGGGAAAAAGATATACTTCCTACGATGTTGTATAGGTCCTACACATATCTCTAGATCGCCAATAAGACCTACATTATACACGGGTATAACCTTACAAAACAAATACAACTAGAAACTCTAAATGCTATATTTTTAAATGATATAATGTTTACATCATACACTTCATATTACATTGGTGTTGAAGATCTAGAAATGCGCTGGAATTATAAATCCTAGTGCAGTGAGTATGACTATTCCATCTTATGTTAGCTTGTGCTACTTAATGAATCATGGCGTGTTTAAATGCATCAACGCTTAATATTTATCTTCACATATCTAAACAAACTTTTAGTGTGTTCCATGAGAGAAGTTCTTATATTCATGGGAGGTACCGTGAAGTAGGTACTAGGCACCTCCTGATCAAAATGTGGTACCTCCTGTTAGGAATTTAGACAATTTACAGATTAAATTAATCCAAGTACAAATCACGATCATGACGTAAGCATACTGATAATTAACCATATTCATGCATACTAGGTTGACAGTAGACACATCTACGCAAACTACTAGTATCGCACATATGGAAATAACAAGGGCAGGGATAAACGTGTTATACCCTGCAGTTGGCCAATTGGCAGTAATCGTAGCAGAGGCGGCGGCCGCGGCGGCAGCAGCAGCGTTGGCGGCCTCAGCAGCAGCAGCAGCGGCCTCGGCGGCAGCAGCGGCAGCTCGTTCGGCTTCGGATGCCATGTTGATGACGAAGGCGACACGGTAGTAGACGAAGTAGACGTACAGCAGCAGCGAGCAGTCGCTTAGGAGACGCTCCCCAAAAACCTAATCGCCCCTCTCCCGTACAGGATCTGGAGAGGCGGGGTTTCGGAGGCCTGCTCTCCCGTCGGCCGTGTACGCGGTAGACGGGATGGGATCACCGGAGGCAGCAACAGGTGGTGGAACGACAGTGGGCGCAAAGAGGGTATGAGTTGTGTGTTTGTGTCCGCCCCTGCGTCCCTAATATATAGGCACGGCCGGGTAGGAGAACGGTCAGCTCACGAATTCATTTGGCGTTTACTATAGCCGTTACCACGTAATCAATGCGGCGTTTTACTGCGCGCGGTTACCACGTGATCAATGCGGCGTTTTACTGCGCGCGGCTGTTACCAAAATAAATGTGACGCAATAGACAACAATCAATATGACGTCTCATATTATTGGCGTGTCTGTTGACTCTCCGTTTCCAACTGCCAAAATAAAGGCATCGGCTCGGCTCATTCCCGCAACCCGCGGCGCGTCGTGACGTGACGTGTCGTGACGAGGCGGGCGGCGGAGGAGGAGGAGCGCGCGTGTGGAACACCTCCACTACTCTTCTCTCTTCATACCAACTCACACTAGTGGGGAGAGAGCTCACCTTATAAACTGGTGCAAAACTCTCCCAACTAGCAATGTGGGACTAAACTCCCACCATTTGCTATGGCAGCATGGGCCTTTGGGATTAAGTGGAAATTGGCTAATGGGCCACATAGGTCCATCCGAATTTCAGCAATCCCCCACCAGATCCCATGGTGTTGTCCTCTGTTCCATTCACTGTTTTTATATACCGGCATTTTCAGTGGAGACCCGTTAAGGTTGAACTTCCACCTAGAACAAGTAGCTACACTACATCACAACTGAACAATGGACTATGCCTTGAATTGTCAGTTTGGCGTAAAATAGTTTCACTAAATGTCTTGCCAGTACTAGGCTGCCGAAGGCTGACCCCTCGGGTGGAGCATATTAGTCATACTCCTGGCCTATTCATGAACTTATTAGAGATCACCCAATCTCATAGACTGTGACCAGCAGTCAGGATCATATAGGTGTGTTCCTCCAAATATCGCTCTGTAGGATAGCATCTTGCTTATACAAGCCTTGGAACACATTAAGACAAAAGTCAACCTGCCATACAGTTTTTGAGAGTACTGCATCTCCAGTGGAGTGGGTTAGTAAAAATTACTCTCCTCAGTTAACCACTAGCTTGTTTTCCCAGGTCCCACTTCACGGGATCTCCGATCACATAGGTTGGGTTACTGCCATGGCAACTCATGTGGGTCTCATACCCATCTCCCTCGATGCACATTCTATCACAACACGCGATAGCCCTTTAGTAAAGGGATCTACCAGAAACTTAGCCGACTGGATATAATCCACCGCTATCACTCCGGAGTTTCTTAAATGTCTGACAGCTTTTAATCTCATTTTTATGTGCTTTGTGGACTGTGTATTGTCCTTTGAACTCTTCACCTTGACAATCATTGTTTGATTGTCACAGTTCATAAGGATAGCCGGTACTGGCTTTTCAACCACAGGCAAGTCCATCAAAAGATCTCGAAGCCATCCTGCTTCGACACTAGACGTGTCTAATGCTGTTAATTCTGCTTCCATTGTCGATCTCGTTAAGATCGTTTGCTTGCAAGACTTCCAGGAAATAGCACCACCTCCAAGGGTAAACACATACCCCGTTGTGGCTTTCATCTCATCAGCATCAGAGATCCAATTCGCATCACAGTACCCTTCAAGTACCGAAGGATATCCACTGTAGTGAAGTCCATGGTTCACGGTACCTTTCAGATAGCGCATAATTCTTTCTACAGCATGCCAATGCACATCACCCGGATTGGAAACAAACCGGCTTAGTTTGCACACAGCAAACATGATGTCAGGCCTCGTAGCGCTCGCTAGATACATGAGTGAACCAATTACTTGAGAGTACCTCAGCTGATCCTTAGCTGTGCCTTCGAACTTTCGAATCCGCACACTAGGATCATATGGCGTTGGAGAAGTTTTGCAGTCCGAATATCCAAAACGACTCAAAACCTTCTCAACATAATGGGATTGCAGAAGTGTAATCCCACCCTCATTGTTTCTCAATAGCTTGATGTTCAAGATAACATCAGCCACACCAAGATCTTTCATCTCAAAGTTCTGGGATAGAAATGACTTAACCTCATTAATTACTTTGAGGTTGGTCCCAAATATCAGTATGTCATCAACATATAAACACAAAATAACTCCTTCGCTCCCACCATGGCGATAGTATACACATTTGTCAGCTTCATTAACAACAAAGCCAACAGATGTTAAAGTTGTATTGAACTTCTCATGCCATTGCTTAGGTGCTTGTTTCAGCCCATATAAAGATTTCAGTAACTTACACACCTTTCCTTCTTGACCATCTAACACAAAGCCATCTGGCTGTTGCATATAGATTTCCTCGTCTAACTCTCCATTTAGGAAAGCCGTCTTAACATCCATCTGATGGACGAGAAGACCATGCGAGGCCGCCAACGAGAGTAATACTCGAATGGTGGTCAGTCTGGCCACAGGTGAATAAGTGTCAAAGAAATCTTCATCTTTTTTCTGGGAATAACCCTTGGCCACAAGTCTAGCCTTGTACTTTTCAATCGTACCATCAGGCCTAAGCTTCTTTTTGAACACCCACTTAAATCCTAATGGTTTACAGCCATAAGGACGTTCAGTGATCTCCCACGTTCCATTAGCCATGATGGAATTCATCTCGCTACGGACCGCTTCTCTCCAGTAGTCAGCATCTGGAGATGCATAAGCTTCTGAAATATAAGTGGGAGTATCATCCACAAGGTACACAAGGAAATCATCACCAAAGGACTTTGCAGTCCTCTGTCTCTTGCCCCTACCAAGGGTTTCCTCGTCATCCTTCTCAAGATTCTCATCATGTGTTTGTTCATAATATTCCATAGGAATGGCAGGTTCAGGAGTCTCATCCGGTTCTTTTCTAGAAGTGCTTTGCATATCTCTCATAGGAAACATATCCTCAAAGAATGTAGTATCTTTAGACTCCAAAATCGTACCGACCTTCACGTCAGGTACCTCGATTTCACTACTAGAAATCTATAGCCAACGCTATTCTTAGCGTATCCCAAATTAACGCAATCCACGGTCTTTGGTCCAAGTTTACGCTTTTTGGGGATCGGCACATTGACTTTCGCCAAACAGCCCCAAGTACGTAAGTACGAGAGTGTTGTTTTTCTCTTCTCCCATTGCTCATAGGGAGTGACCTCATTGTCTTTCGTCGGAACTTTGTTCAGGACATGACATGATGTCAATATAGCCTCCCCCCACCATGCCTTGGATAAACCCGATGTATCTAACATGGCGTTAACCAAATCTGTTAGAGTACGGTTTTTCCTTTCGGCAACCCCATTTGACTGAGGTGAATAGGGAGGCGTCCTCTGTGAATAATGCCATGTTCCGCACAGAAAGAGTCAAACTCATTAGAAAAATACTCTCCACCACGATCTGACCGGATTCGTTTAATTTTCTTTTCAAGTTGATTCTCAACTTCTGCCTTATAGATTTTAAAGTAGTGTAGAGCCTCATCTTTAGTGTTTAACAGATATACATAGCAAAACCTAGTGGAATCATCTATTAACGTCATGAAGTATCTCTTTCCACCTTTAGTCAACACACCATTCATCTCACAGAGATCAGAATGTATGAATTCTAATGGCGCCAAGTGTCTCTCCTCCGCAGCCTTGTGGGGCTTGCGAGGTTGCTTTCCTTGTACACACGAATGGCACTTAGAACCTTTGGCTAAAGTGAAACTTGGAATTAAATTTAGTTTTGCTAACCGCGTCATGCAACTGAAACCAACGTGACAAAGACGTGAATGCCAAACTTCTGTTTCATTAACACTCGAATGAATATTGTTCACGACTTTATTACAAAAATCAGCGAGGGAAAAGCGGAACAGACCTCCGCACTCATACCCTTTTCCAACAAACAGTCCATATTTCGTTACAACTACTTTATTGGACTCGAAAACCAACTTAAATCCTTCTCTACATAGAAGGGAGCCACTAACGAGATTCTTCTTGATGGCGGGGACATGCTGCACGTTCTTGAGCTGCACGATCCTTCCCGAAGTAAACTTCAGATCGACCGTGCCAACACCAAGTACAGAAGCACTTGCGCCGTTCCCCATCAATACGGATCCGTTCCTTGTGACCTGATAAGAAGAAAACAATGAGATGTCAGCACACACATGAATGTTTGCACCTGTGTCAATCCACCAATCAGTAGACTGACAAACTGAAAATACAGTAAACAAATTACCATACCCAGATGCGTCATTTTCATTGTTGCTCACGATCATGTTGACAGCCTTGGAATCCTGTCCTGGCTTCACATGCTTCTTTGGGCACTTCCCAGCCCAGTGTTCCAGTGAACCACAAGTGAAGCAGCCATCTTTCTTCTTATCCTTCTTTAAGGTCTTCTTAGCCTTCTTCTTGAAGTCGGTATTCTGCTGGACACCAGTCTTCGTCTTGTTCTTGTGGGAGTTGTAGTTCTTCTGTACCATATTGACCGCAGAAGTCCCTTCATTCCCTTTTCCATGCGAGTCCTTTGCCCTCGAATTCTGCTCAACACTCAGATGGCTGATGACATCCTCTACTGAGAATTCACGCCTCTGATGTTTCAGAGTAGTGGCAAAGCTCTTCCAGGAATTAGGCAGCTTGGCGATTATGCATCCCGCGACATACTTGCCCGGTAACACACACTTGAGAATTTCAAGCTCCTTAGCGATGCACTGTATCTCATGAGCCTGCTCCAAAACAGAACGGTTTTCGACCATTCTGTAGTCATGGAACTGCTCTATACAGTACATCTCGCTGCCAGCATCGGTTGCGCCGAATTTGGATTCGAGCGCCTCCCACAAGTCCTTGGCAACCCGCACATGTAAATATGCGTCAACAAACTTCTCTCCGATCATGCTTAGAACGCATCCAACAAAGACGACGGTGGCATCCCTAAACGCCTTCTCCTGATCAGGAGTAATCGTTTCCGTGGGAGTGACACCGACGACCCAGAACACGTTCATAGCCGTGAGCCATAAGAATGTTTTGGTCTGCCAACGCTTAAAGTGCGTCCCCGTAAACGGGTCCGGTTTCAGTGCAGTAGCAAAACCATGAATCGAAAATTGCCTACACATATTAGGTTTTTGGATTGTTAGGAATTTAGGCAATTTACGGATTAAATTAATCCAAGTATAAATCACGATCATGACGTAAGCATACTGATAATTAACCATATTCATGCATACTAGGTTGACAGTAGACACATCTACGCAAACTACTAGTATCGCACATATGGAAATAACAAGAGCAGGGATAAACGTGTTATACCCTGCAGTTGGCCAATTGGCAGTAGTCGTAGCAGAGGCGGCGGCCGCGGCGGCAGCAGCAGCGTTGACGGCCTCAGCAGCAGCAGCGGCCTCGGCGGCAGCAGCGGCAGCTCGTTCGGCTTCGGATGCCATGTTGATGACGAAGGCGACGCGGTAGTAGACGAAGTAGACGTACAGCAGCAGCGAGCAGTCGCGTAGGAGACGCTCCCCAAAAACCTAATCGCCCCTCTCCCGTACAGGATCTGGAGAGGCGGGGTTTCGGAGGCCTGCTCTCCCGTCGGCCGTGTACGCGGTAGACGGGATGGGATCACCGGAGGCAGCAACAGGTGGTGGAACGACAGTGGGCGCAAAGAGGGTATGAGTTGTGTGTTTGTGTCCGCCCCTGCGTCCCTAATATATAGGCACGGTGAACGGACAACGACGTCGCCTAGAGGGGGGGGGTGAATAGGCGATTAAAACTTTTCCGGTTAAAGCTTGCTAAATGCGGAAATAAACTAGGTGTTTAAATTAACAAGCATACAACCTAAATATTCTATGGCCAACTAGATGCACCAACAACTTATGCTAAGCAATACAAGTAACAAGGTGATAGCAAGATATATAACTTCAAGCTCGAAGGCTATCACAATGTAAATTGCATGAGTAAAAAGCTCGGGTATAGAAATAACCGAGGCACACGGAGACGATGATGTATTCCCGAGTTCCTCCCACAAAGGGGAGTACGTCTCGTTGGAGGGGTGTGAGCTCGCCACGAAGGCCTACTCAACGCCACAAAGGCCTCACCCTATTCTCCGATGAACCCCGCCACAAAGGCCTAGTTCACCTTCCACTATTGGCAACCTTCAAACCCGAGGCACGCATCCACAACTCAATTGGAGGCTCTCGGTGTCACCACAATCTTGGGGCACGCATCCACAACTCAATTGGAGGCTCCCAAGAACACCACAAGTCGTCTAGGGTCCAAGACCCAAGAGTAACAAGCTCACAAACTTTCAACTTCCACGAATCCTCGTGGAGAGAGCAAACCGATGCAACCGATGCAAATGGCAAGAGCACAAGTGCTCAAATCCTTCACTCTCAAATTCCAACAAAGCAACAAATGCTTATGGGGAATAAGAGAGGAAGAACAATGGAGGAGAAACACCAAGAACTCCAAGATCAAGATCTACTAAGTTTCCCTCACTAAGAAGGAAGATGGATTGGTGGAAATGTAGATCGAGATCTCCTCTACCTTCTCCCTCAAAGATATGCAAGAATCATAGGAGGGATTGGGAGAGGGGCAAGCTTTCCAAGGTCAACAATGGTGGGAGAGGGGAAAAACGTGCTTGGAAGACTTGGGGACCAATGGGGAAGAAAGCCCCCTTAAATAGGTCCCCACAAAAACTAGCCGTTTGTGCAGGAATCTGGGACCGGAATATCCGGTCCAAGTTTGGACCGGAATATCCGATCCGAAGATCTGCTCGAAACCTGTTGACTTTAACCGGAATATCCGGTCCCCTTGGAAAAAAAACCCGGTACCAATAATCCGGTCCATGTCAGTGAGCAAATTGGTCTGAAAACTGCCCAAACCGGAATATCCGGTATGCCCCGAATAATCCGGTTCAAATAATCCGGTTCACTCCAGAAGGTTCAAGCTTCCAGTCCTTAGCCATTTTTCGCAGCAACCGGAATATCCGGTCCAGGATGAATAATCCGGACCAAATAATCCGGTTGACTCCAGTAGCTCGAACCTTCCAGTCCTTAGCCATTTTTCGCAACAAACTCCACAACCGGAATATCCGGTTTGAGATGAATAATCCGGCTCCAAATAATCCGGCTCATCTCTGTCCCGAATATGGACCAAAACTACACTAACCGGAATATCCGGTTGCCCGGAATAATCCGGCTAGAATAATCCGGTTGAGTCCGGAACAGAGAGGCTGAACTAGAAACCCCATAACTTTTGCAAAAGAACTCCGAACGAGGTAAATCCAATTGCATTGGAAAGATAACAGCAAGGAGTATCCAAAAAAAAAGTGAAAATATTGATACCTCAAAGTATGGAGAAGTTACCACACATGGAAGGTGTGGGAACATTCTCAAAGACGAACGGAATATTTTCACCACCGAAAACGCAACAAGTTTTTCTTATGAAATCCGTTTTCGAGAAACCAAGGCTTGTCATGAAGATCACGACAAGCACTAAAACCCAAAGGAGACAAAAGCCAAATAAGAACCAAGAAAGATGATATGCAAAGTATGCAAAGGTTTGAGCTCTCCATAATGATTCGATCGAGTTACTCACTTGAGAGCCCCTCTTGATAGTACGACTATCTATCCTATAACCCGGTCTCCCAAGGACACGAGACCGGTAAAATAGAAAACCTATCAAGATTATACCTTTGCCTTGAGCATTCCACTTGAGCTAGATGATGACGATCTTGACTCTCTCAAGTTGGATCTTCTTTCTTGATTGCGCTTGCTAGCACAAACTCCGCTTGATGAAGACTTGCAAGTTGCTCCCCCAAACACCATTATGGGAGAGACTAGCTCCCCCATACACCATTATGGGAGAGACCCTTCGGCAAATCTTCACAAGGCCACAATCTCCAAAAGGGTGGCAAGCATCAAGCATAGGATATCTTCTAGATGCTTCACTTGAGCTTCCACGTCAAGCTAGATGACAAACACCGCTTGACGACGACATATACCATGGGCTATATGAAATCTTCCTTTTGGTTTGTGTTGATCGCTTGCTTGATCAACCTTGTATCTTTGCTTCTCACTTCTAAAGATGATGTCTTGAAGATGATAATGAAAGATCACCTAATCCTTTTCTTCAAGACATACTAGCAATAAGCTCAACTCAAACCATGACCATTCTTCATATAACTCCTTGAATGTAACAATGGCCATCAAGGAAGCTAATAGAGTTCAACACATGAACTCCATTATTTCCTATGGACAAGATCTACAAAGATAACTCAATGCAAACATTAGTCCATAAGGATTGTCATTAATTACCAAAACCACATATGGAGGAACCATGCGCTTTCAATCTCCCCCATTTTGGTAATTGATGACAATCCCTTTTTACGAGGGTTTATATGATGAATGAAGCAAACATGCTAAACAAGAGCAAGGATGCAATAGCATGGAAAGGCAAATGCTTAAGAACGAAACTAAAGCATAAACCAAATTCCCTTAAACCCTCTAAACTTCTCCCCCATTGGCATCCATTGCCGAAATGGGCAAAAAGGTTAGAAGGCCAATATAGTAAGAGCCCCATAGTGTATGCATTCCTCATGATATGAGTGAAAACAAGTGCATATCTCCATCTATGAATAGATGGAGGGAGATCAAACTATATTGAGGATCCAAAGATTTACAAGAAAAATCAAATTGAAGGATACTTTCACAAAGAAGCAACCAACCAAAGGATCCGAAAAACCGAATGACCAAAATCAATATTTTGATAAGATCAACCAAGTGTTCTAGAAAATCAATAGGGAACTCCCCAAGGTACATGCACAATGTTAGATTTGAATTACTATATAGTGTGCACAACATGGAATCATCACTCCCTTCTAGATAATTTTGAACACAAACAAGAGCAAGAGACTAGATTGGAAATGAAGCAAAGCAACTTGCAAACAAACAAAAGTTGAGCAATGAAGATCAAGAAGTGACAAATAAAGATTTACTCAATCGAAATAGATGCGTGTGACAAGGAAAAACATTTTTAGGAGACTAATAGGATGATAGAATCATCAACATAGTCTTTCAATATAGGAGGCACATAGTGCATATCATGTCTTTCCCATACACACAAACCATCAAATGATAAAACACATAGGTCCACAAGCTTATTAAGATGCAAAAGGAATACCAAAACAAAAGCAAAGCTTGTGCCTTTTAGTAACCACCAAGGAATATAAAGCAATAAAAAGTGGTCACTAAAGAAATAGAATATCAATTAAAGATGTAACTATTATCGTGTGTATAAGTTTCTAAGTGGACAACAATCACAAAGATATATATCCACAAAGAAACATGCACACACAAAATAGGTACAAAAGAGAAGAACATGATATCCAAGATAGGTTCATTAATATACCAATAAGATTTTTGCTTGAAAGCAAAGCACTAAGCTTAGTTTAATCTTAAGGGGATATAGATGAACACACAAAACTCATCAAAGCATCACAAATATCACAAGGGAAAAGTGATAGTTGGAATGCTTCGAGAAAGGTAACGCATATCACAAAATATTCAAATGGTTTTTGAGAATTCATCAATATTGCATATGAGAGACTTCGAGTAGAAGTTGCTAGATTAATATACTTGGGATTGGTGAATCATAAAATGATTATAAATATCCCCTAGATATGTAATCATCCCGGCTTACTCATATTTGCAATAAAGATGTTTTTGATAAGACATTTGCAAGAACCAAATGAAATGCAACAAATGGAATTCATGCCAAGATGCAACCTACACAAGGTTGAAAGCTAGAAATGAATGCATGAGATAGATACTTGTTACCGAGATGACATTGGTGATGAAGAGGATGCGAGATTGAAAATCATCGAAGCTTGACTCCTATAAAACCATGTTGAGAACACCTTCCTTATGAATGGAGCAAGCAACCAATGTATCTCCATTGTACCTAAAAACAAAATTCAAGTACAAAATGGTACCCAAACTCATTGGGTCCGAAGTAGTTAGAACAACTACAATACATAGGACAAACTCCACGTAAATATGTGCATATTGATATGAATTTGAATATCATGCACATCTTAGCCATTTAGGATTTGATGGAGTTTATCCTATATATTTGATCAACGAAAGTAAGCATGCCAAAAGATATATAGTAAATATGCATGCACAAAACTTTCAAGAACCAAAACAAGATACAAATTGGACAAAGAACTAATTAAACCAAGAAGCCACTCACAAGAGTGAAAAGAAAGAGAATTGTCCAAAATATATCAAGACCCAAATCAACACATGATTGAGGAAACCAACATAGAGAGGATACCAAAAAAACATAAAAGAGTGAACAAACCCTCTACACTTTTCATGATAGCACACAAAGTACCAAGACGAAAAGTGTTTGTCTTCCAAAGAGACAAGTCATTGGGAAAACAAACAAATTTAAAGACAACAAGTGTTCAAACGCATATAGGATAGTTCTTCCAATAATAGTGCATTATTTATGATCTTGCATTTGAATACAAAATGCACACAATGGAATCATTACTCTCCATATATATTATTCAAACACTAGTCATGTTTAAATAAAATCAATTAGATGCAATACCAATTTAAAGAACGGTGATCTACTCAATGTAGGATAGCTTCCCCAAGAATAGTGCAACCCAAAGAAGTATGACTTTGACCATAAGTGCACAAGTAAGGGATCATTGCTTTTCCTAACTCAAGAAAGCATAAAACAAATTTTGAGTAGAGCAAGGAAGACACAAAGGAGTTTGAACCAAACAAAATCCTTGGCAAGAAACAAGGCAATATTAGAGCAAAGGCCAAAGTAAATATGATCAATAAATTTACCACATATTATTATAACTTGTCAAAGACAAGAGATGTATGGAGATATTTCTCGGTGGTAGAATTGTTCACAATCATATTCACAAAACATAAGCATGTGACAAAAGATAGGAATAACAAACATGCTTAGATAGAGATTCTTGAAGGCTTCAAATAAAATCGTAAGCAAGGCAACAAGAAACTCTCGAACAAACAAGATACCAAAGAAGAGAGACGCAAGATATTTTAAGCAAATATGGGACTTGTTTGAGCAACATGCCACATAGGAACAAGATAACTAATGATATCACTCTAGGTGGCAAAACCTCACATGTTCACATTTTCTAGGCTTGTAATATGCACATAGCTTATTACTCCCCCATAATGTGATAATCCATTGAAAACAACAAGAGGCAAAAATAAATCCAACAAGAGAAAGTTAATGGACATTAGAATTTGAATTTCTCATGAGGAAGACATACCATATAGAGACAAGATAATATTGATATATCAACACTAAGTGGTATTCCTCATGTACACACATTTTAGGATAGTAAAGTGCAAAGCATATTACTCCCCCAAAATGGGATAGTCCATTAATCTCCCAAAGAGCCAACTAAGATAAGAAACAATAGCAATGAAGGCTCAACACAAAGAACACAAGTACATGGAGTGCAAACCACCAAACATAACTAGATTACTCAAGATAGGTAACTAGGAAGCACTACACATAAACACATGCTAGAAACAAAACTAACATATGCAAGGGAGCAAGCAACTTTCAATGAATATAGAATTAAATACAAGTTACCGCTTGGAGGAACATTGGGTAAGAGATATATATAATCCAAGTGACTTGGCATGAGGAAATAAAAAAGATGAAGATCCCTTAATTCTTCATAAAATAACCAAGTCTCCAATGCCTCCAACACCACCTATTGATCAAGTTTGAGCTGTTGGTCCCCAACCAAGTTGGGTCCTAAGAGGTTTAGTCACAATAGTTTGGCAACCCAAATGGTTCTTTTCTTGACACCACTTGGAGTACCAACATACTTGGCAAACACATTGCCCACATTATCCTTCCGAATGGAATAAACATTATCAACAAGAATAGGGTTGGATATGTACCATTAGTGCATGAAGAAGCAAAGTGTCCCTTCTTGCGACAAAGGTAGCAACATCGACTCTTTTCTTTCTTCTCAATAGGCTTCTCAACAAGAGGAGCATTGGCTTGAGTCTTCTTAGGAGGTGGCCGTTGTTCAACTCGTGGTTGAGCATGAGATTGAAACAAGAGGCCTCTTCCTAGTTGCTTCTCACTAAGAGGCTTCTTCTTCAAAGGGCAAGATCTAACATGGTGCCCTTCAATCTTGCACTTGAAGCAAATAATCTTGGCCGGATCTTTGACTTGTTCTTGGCCCTTCTTCTTGTCAATAATGACTTGTTCTTGAGATGGGAGTTGAATCCAAGTCCACTCTTGTCATTGGGAAGTCTTCGCACTCTCAACATCTTGTCAAGTGTGGAACTCCCTTCATGACACTTTTCCAAGTCTTTCTTCAAAGAAGTGACTTGGGCCTTGAGCTCTTTAATTCCTCTACATGGTTAGAATCAACACAAGAGCTAGAGGAAGTAGATGCTTCATTGTTAGAGCAACAAGGCAAGGAAAAGTAATTCATCACAAGATGGAGAAACATTATGGGAGGATGAAATTACTAATACGAGCACAAGTCAATATAGCAATTATTAGAAGATATTGTGCTAGTAACCACATGAGGCTCACAAGATGTTACCTTTGTAGTGATAGCCTCAAGAGCTAATTTTAGCTTGGTATGGGATTCTAGAAGATCCTCATGAGCTAGATAGCTTTTCATGACTTTCTTCCAATTTACCATACTTGCTAGTCATTAGCTCAAGTTGAGCCCTTAGCTCAACATTCTCCTTCAAAATAGATCTTCACAAGATGTGGGATTAGTAGCACAAGCATCAATTGAAATAGAAGAAGATAACTTGGCAAGCTCATTATTTAACCTAGAGTTTTCTTCAATTAGATTAGCATTGCCAACAACAAATTCAACCTTTTCATTTTTAAGCACTTTATATTAGCATGGGTATGGTCACGTGCTTTAGTGAGATAGGCTTTGTTCATTATAGAGCTCCTCGATAGATTCAAGTTTCTCCTCA
Source organism: Alopecurus myosuroides (assembly GCA_028641055.1). Lineage (NCBI taxonomy): Eukaryota > Viridiplantae > Streptophyta > Magnoliopsida > Poales > Poaceae > Alopecurus > Alopecurus myosuroides. The sequence continues at coordinate 10,180 of JAPCYS010001220.1, read as the reverse complement.
AGAGTAACTCGGAGCTCATACTCTCCTCAAGAGACATAGTGAGGGATGCCTTTTCATCGGCATCACTTCTTTCAATCTCACCTTTCTTTTCAATGATTTTAGCGCTATAAATAGCAAAAGCCAATATTCACTAAAAGGAGTGATAGCTTTACTACCTTTAGGGAGATCAAGAAGAACCAACTCACCCTTCTCCATTAAGGAGGCTTCGTCCTCAAACTCTCCATAAAATATATCCTCATCCTCATCCTCATCTCATTTCACAAGATGTAGTGGGTTCCAAAGGTGGAGATACCTTTGAATCCCTAGCCATAAGGCACATATGAGAAATGGATGGCGATGATGAAGATATACTAGAAGAGCCATTAAGGTCCATGTCTTGTTCCACACAAAAGTGGGATTCCTCTACATTGTTAGCCACACAAGTACTAGAGGAAATGGAAGCATTATTTTCATGAAAACAAGACATAGGAAGCATATCATCATGAGATTTAGTTAAACAACTATTACATGATATGCAAGGACTATCAACACTAGCATGTATGGAATTTTGAGTGCTAGAAGATATTAATCCAAAGATAGATCATTGCAATGGGATAGAGATGAAGTATAGTCAATAGCCAATTCACTATCCACAATGCAATTTCTATCACCACTCACCATATCATTACCTTGTGAAAAATCACATGTTGGTGGAGTGGAGAAAGATGTGAACTCATCACGGCCGGAAGTGGATGGAGAACAATCATCCTCAATAATATTGGACACGTCATATATATCTTGAGTTTTGTCCATAGCTCATGAGCGTTCCGAAAAGGCATGATTGATTTAATAACTACATCGCTCAAAATGCACAAGAGACCATTAGATACAAGAGTATCGAGATAAGAATTTTCCTCATCCTCTAAAGATAAATCTTGAGAATTCTTTGGAGGAGGAAAATCCATATCTACAATTCTCTTAACATACTTTGGACCCATGTCCTCAAGAAAATTAAGAATGCGAATTTTCCCAAGCATCATAATTTCTACCATAGAATATAAAAGCGGGATCATGTTCTATTTCTCTAAACGACATCGTACTCTCTAGGATGTAAAGCCTAATAAAGAGAGACGAGGCTCTGATACCAATTGAACGGACAACGACGTCGCCTAGGGGGGGGTGAATAGGCGATTAAAACTTTTCCGTTAAAGCTTGCTAAATGCGGAAATAAACTAGGTGTTAAATTAACAAGCATACAACCTAAATATTCTATGGCCAACTAGATGCACCAACAACTTATGCTAAGCAATACAAGTAACAAGGTGATAGCAAGATATATAACTTCAAGCTCGAAGGCTATCACAATGTAAATTGCATGAGTAAAAAGCTCGGGTATAGAATAACCGAGGCACACGGAGACGATGATGTATTCCCGAGTTCCTCCCACAAAGGGGAGTACGTCTCGTTGGAGGGGTGTGAGCTCGCCACGAAGGCCTACTCAACGCCACAAAGGCCTCACCCTATTCTCCGATGAACCCCGCCACAAAGGCCTAGTTCACCTTCCACTATTGGCAACCTTCAAACCCGAGGCACGCATCCACAACTCAATTGGAGGCTCTCGGTGTCACCACAATCTTGGGGCACGCATCCACAACTCAATTGGAGGCTCCCAAGAACACCACAAGTCGTAGGGTCCAAGACCCAAGAGTAACAAGCTCACAAACTTTCAACTTCCACGAATCCTCGTGGAGAGAGCAAACCGATGCAACCGATGCAAATGGCAAGAGCACAAGTGCTCAAATCCTTCACTCTCAAATTCCAACAAAGCACAAATGCTTATGGGGGAATAAGAGAGGAAGAACAATGGAGGAGAAACACCAAGAAACTCCAAGATCAAGATCTACTAAGTTTCCCTCACTAAGAAGGAAGATGGATTGGTGGAAATGTAGATCGAGATCTCTCTACCTTCTCCCTCAAAGATATGCAAGAATCATAGGAGGGATTGGGAGAGGGGCAAGCTTTCCAAGGTCAACATGGTGGGAGAGAAGGGGAAAAAACGTGCTTGGAAGACTTGGGGACCAATGGGGAAGAAAGCCCCCTTAAATAGGTCCCCACAAAAACTAGCCGTTTGTGCAGGAATCTGGGACCGAATATCCGGTCCAAGTTTGGACCGGAATATCCGATCCGAAGATCTGCTCGAAACCTGTTGACTTTAACCGGAAATATCCGGTCCCCTTGGAAAAATCCGGTACCAATAATCCGGTCCATGTCAGTGAGCAAATTGGTCTGAAAACTGCCCAAACCGGAATATCCGGTATGCCCCGAATAATCCGGTTCAAATAATCCGGTTCACTCCAGAAGGTTCAAGCTTCCAGTCCTTAGCCATTTTTCGCAGCAACCGGAATATCCGGTCCAGGATGAATAATCCGGACCAAATAATCCGGTTGACTCCAGTAGCTCGAACCTTCCAGTCCTTAGCCATTTTTCGCAACAAACTCCACAACCGGAATATCCGGTTTGAGATGAATAATCCGGCTCCAAATAATCCGGCTCATCTCTGTCCCGAATATGGACCAAAACTACACTAACCGGAATATCCGGTTGCCCGGAATAATCGGCTAGAATAATCCGGTTGAGTCCGGAACAGAGAGGCTGAACTAGAAACCCCATAACTTTTGCAAAGAACTCCGAACGAGGTAAATCCAATTGCATTGGAAAGATAACAGCAAGGAGTATCCAAACAAAAAGTGAAAATATTGATACCTCAAAGTATGGAGAAGTTACCACACATGGAAGGTGTGGGAACATTCTCAAAGACGAACGGAATATTTTCACCACCGAAAACGCAACAAGTTTTTCTTATGAAATCCGTTTTCGAGAAACCAAGGCTTGTCATGAAGATCACGACAAGCACTAAAACCCAAAGGAGACAAAAGCCAAATAGAACCAAGAAAGATGATATGCAAAGTATGCAAAGGTTTGAGCTCTCCATAATGATTCGATCGAGTTACTCACTTGAGAGCCCCTCTTGATAGTACGACTATCTATCCTATAACCCGGTCTCCCAAGGACACGAGACCGGTAAAATAGAAAACCTATCAAGATTATACCTTTGCCTTGAGCATTCCACTTGAGCTAGATGATGACGATCTTGACTCTCTCAAGTTGGATCTTCTTTCTTGATTGCGCTTGCTAGCACAAACTCCGCTTGATGAAGACTTGCAAGTTGCTCCCCCAAACACCATTATGGGAGAGACTAGCTCCCCATACACCATTATGGGAGAGACCCTTCGCAAATCTTCACAAGGCCACAATCTCCAAAAGGGTGGCAAGCAAGCATAGGATATCTTCTAGATGCTTCACTTGAGCTTCCACGTCAAGCTAGATGACAAACACCGCTTGACGACGACATATACCATGGGCTATATGAAATCTTCCTTTTGGTTTGTGTTGATCGCTTGCTTGATCAACCTTGTATCTTTGCTTCTCACTTCTAAAGATGATGTCTTGAAGATGATAATGAAAGATCACCTAATCCTTTTCTTCAAGACATACTAGCAATAAGCTCAACTCAAACCATGACCATTCTTCATATAACTCCTTGAATGTAACAATGGCCATCAAGGAAGCTAATAGAGTTCAACACATGAACTCCATTATTTCCTATGGACAAGATCTACAAAGATAACTCAATGCAAACATTAGTCCATAAGGATTGTCATTAATTACCAAAACCACATATGGAGGAACCATGCGCTTTCACACGGCCGGGTAGGAGAACGGTCAGCTCACGAATTCATTTGGCGTTTACTATAGCCGTTACCACGATCAATGCGGCGTTTTACTGCGCGCGGCTGTTACCAAAATAAATGTGACGCAATATACAACAATCAATATGACGTCTCATATTATTGGCGTGTCTGTTGACTCTCCGTTTCCAACTGCCAAAATAAAGGCATCGGCTCGGCTCATTCCCGCAACCCGGGGCGCGTCGTGGCGTGTCATGACGAGGCGAGGCGTGGCGAGGCGGGCGGCGGAGGAGCGCGCGTGTGGAACACCTCCACTACTCCTCTCTCTTCATACCAACTCACACTAGTGGGGAGAGAGCTCACCTTATAAACTGGTGCAAAACTCTCCCAACTAGCAATGTGGGACTAAACTCCCACCATTTGCTATGGCAGCATGGGCCTTTGGGATTAAGTGGAAATTGGCTAATGGGCCACATAGGTCCATCCGAATTTCAGCACCTCCCCTAGGCCTACGGTTGTGATTGGTACTTTTAGTAGTTTGTTGATGACTAGGTAGTACCACCTTACCTAAAATTCTTCTCTCATGGACCTGCTTTAATAGAAGGTTCAAAATGTTTAGAAACAAAAATGAATTTTCTTTTCGAGAGAATACACCACATACATAGAAGGTGTCTATGGTGTTGAGGCGAAAATCTTCTTTACTCATTTAGCCAAACATGCACCAATCAAAGACATATTTTTACTGTGTCTAACACCAAAAAAGGTACAAAATCAATCCCTCTTATTATAAACGCAATCAACGATACAAAAAATTCATTTGCAATGTAATTGCAAGTTATACAAAAGGAAAATTACAAACAACTTCACAACCTAGAGGAAACCAATTCTTTCATCGTTATCATTCTGGTGACTAACTACATGTTGAATGTATGAGCAATTTAGCATACGATTTAATCCACAAAAAGGGAAATTTTTTGTAATAGCTTAGTAGAGTACTGACTAGGATTAATTTCTAGAGAGTAACTCAAATACAAAGTAGAGGGCTATGAAAGCTAGATTATGAAGCTGGAGATAGGTGACACGGATTTAATTGTCGAATTCTACGTCAAAAGTACTTGGGGGAGGGTGGTTTTTCTAGTCCAACGCGTTCGGAGTCTCGCAATTTTGGAAAGGCCTTCACGCTATCAAAAAGTGGGTCAAACAAGGTCTAGATTACCAAGTCGGCAATGGTAAATAAGCTACTTTCTGCGAGGGGTTGATCAGATTCCAGTGCGCCCGATGTTTCCTCACATCTATGTTTTTTGTGATAAAAAAAGAAGCTTAGGTTGTATATGGGTTAGGGATCTTGGGTTTGTTTTGACTTTCCATTGTCCTTTCGGGAAAAGGGAGGTTGAAGTATCTGAGGAGCTACAATGCAAAGTTGGGGAGGTTTGCTTGTCTAATGTGGATGGGGTTGGGTATTGGCTTTTGAATGAGAATAGTTTGTAATCCTCTAAATCACTTTACTGGGAAATTTTAAACCTCGGGGTGGTTGACTCCAGGATGCGGGATCTTTGGAAATCGAACGTTCCCCTAAAAATGAAAATCTTTGTGTATATGTGCTTTAGAGGCAGGATTCATGTTACTACCGAGCTTACGAAAAAAAAGGGTGGCCAGATGATCCGATCTGTAAGCTTTGTGGGAAAACTGAATTTGTTGTTCATCTTGTCTTCAATTGTCCTTTATCTCATTTTCCGTGGTGGGTAATTAGTAGAGACTTTGGCTAGGGACAACCTCCGGTTTCTTTTGATGAATTTGGGCATCTTGTGCTAAAAAATCCGTAGAATGCTTTGAATTATAATCTGTGGGCAATTTGCGGAGTGGCGTGCTAGGTGATTTGACTTGCTCAAAATGATCTTGTGTTCAACAGTAAAGTGATCTCCTCTCCATTGAATAACTTGTTCTCTATGATATCTTTGCTCTCATACCGAAAGTGCACGCTAAAAGCTAAACGACAAGAGAACTAGAACCTTATGCTGGATCAATTGAAGATGGAAGCTAGGAACTTGGTGGCTTTAGAGCATCCCTGGTGGAGTGTGGATACGAGTGTGAAAATGGAATTTAGACAAGACGGGGCCAAAAACCTTCCGTAGTGGCCTGTGAAAACGAGTGTGTATAGTTTCCACACCCCTCAAACCGTGGCTCGGATATGAATGTATTTACATTCTAGCCACATCCAGAAAGTAGAGAGAGGAGCAACTGGCCCGTCCACATGGTACAAATTCGAAATCTTGCTACATTTGTTACTTTTATGTAGCGCGAAATAATATGAAATTTGTCTTGAAAATTTACACAGTTGTAGATCTCGACTGTACTATGTTCAGGACTTTTTCTCGGATTTTTTGAAAAACAAAATTCAGGTTCAATTTTTTTGGATACCAAGGTTATGTGAATTGTGTTGATTATTTGGTGATGTTTGTGCCAGTTATTTGTAGATCGATATCAACTAATTTTGTTGAATTTCTTGGTTACAATATATTACTAAAAATGTAGGAGAGAGAATATACACGCGATCTAGGAGTGTCTAAAATAGAATCTTTTACACAGGTGTGTAAATGGCCATATACACATCCAAATTTCCACCTACCACTAGAAATGCTTTTAGTTTGGATAGTTGGGTGTGCTCCCCCTGCATGGGTGCTTGGCTTCGGTCTGTAATAGCCGTCGTTTTGGTGGTGTCGAGTTTTTCTTTTCTTTTGTTTGACTGGTTTTGCTGCAGTTTCCCCCAAACAAAAAATACGGTGGTAAACAACATCTAGCTTTCTTAGAGCTGGGTAAAGCATTGCCTTTTCTCTAAAAAAAACAATCACTCCCACCTTCTTAGAAAAGGGTGAGGTGAGATACTCGTTTTCTGGCTATGGAAACCCAAGACTGTCACGTGTTCCAGAACCATCAAGCGAGAAGTTACCTTTCCGGTGTCCAAAAAAAGGACTCTTACATAGTTGGTTTTATAGTCTCTTAGGTGTTCTTTGCCGTCATATTTTCCGCATCTTGTTGGAAACTGTGAATACTTTTTTTCCTTTGACGGCCATTAGCCACCATTTTTAAACCGGCTCCTTCGGAACTAAATTGGGGTTTAGAGCATGGGAACTGTTTCACTTAGAAAATGCGTGTAATCTTTGAATTTGATTGGTTCGTAACCTAAGGCTTTTAATGAGACAAAAGTCTTGCACTAGTGGAAACAGGGCCATTTGTCCCGGGTCGTAAGGGCCAGTTGTCCCGGTTGTGCAACCGGGATGGGCTAGCCGGGACAAATGGCCCTCCCTCATTGGTCCCGGTTGTGTCAGGACCCGGGATGATAAGGATGGCCCACGTGGCGAACCTGGGCCAGGGACGGCCAGGGAGTTCGTCCCGGTTCGTTTTAGGGACCGGGATGGATACTTTTTGGAAAAAAAAAATATATCCCGCCAATTTTCCCCTGCCGCGGCAGGTTTTTTTCGTTTCGTTTTTTGGGCTCCTGTCTCGCAATCCCCAACCGGCCTCCCTTCCCCAACCGCGTCCAGGCCCACGTCCTTAATTAAGCCCACTGGCCACATTTTTGGTCAAAAGGGCCCACTGGCCCGCGTCTTTTATTATATTCGGTCAACGGTTCGCAGGGGTCGAAAGGGGCCACTGGCCAGCGGCCTAGTGGCTGGCTCGCCCGGTCCCTTAAATTAAGACCACAGGGACGGTCAAAGGGCCCACTGTCGCCTGGTCTTCCCGCCCCCTCCACTTCCCCACGCACGCGTGCCCAGCTGCAACCGCCGCCACGCCTCGGCTCCCGCCCGCCGCATTCATGGCCGCCTGCAACCGCCGCCACGTTCCGGCCGCCGGTTTGCATGCCAGCCTCCCCCGGGTCCTTTATAAAGGGCCCCCGCCACCCGTACAGCCCATCCACCCCGGCCGCGCCCCAGCCAAAGCAACCCTAGCCACCATGGCCCGCTGGTTCTCGAGCGGCAAACGCCCCCGGAACGACCACGAGGCCGGGTCCTCGAGCGGCGCGCGCTCCGACGTTCCACTGCCGCCGGCGGAGGCCTTCGGCTTCGGCCCGGGAGGCATCCGCATCGGCGGGCAGCCGCGCGTCCCCGCTCCGCCTCCGGCGTCACGCGCGCCGCCCCGCGGCGCGCCCAAGGGCAAGCGCTTCCGCCGGTACGTCCGGATGGAGGAGGCCGAGTGGCACTGGGAACGCCGCACGCCGGTGTTCTGGCCGGACGTGCACCTTCCGGACGGCTGGCACCTGAACCCGCAGCGCATTCCCGTGCCGCCGGCCCCGTCCAGCAGAGAGGCCCTGGGCGAGGAGATTGACCGCCGGCGCGCGCTCCTGCCGGCCCGCCTCCTCAGGGACCGCGCGTACGCGCGGAGCTCCCCCTACTGGGCCAGCTGGCTCCAGCAGGAGCACGAGCAGCGCCGCCGCTCCTACATCCCCACTGCCGAGGAGGTGAGCACCGAAGACTACCCCGCGCCACCGCCGGGGAGGGAGCCGGAGCTTTGGCTCCTGGTGGACGACGGCGACGCCATCCCCGAGGACGACGACCCCGAGCTCCGGGACAGCATGGAGGAGGCCTACGAGGCCTCCCGCCGCTCCCTCGTCGAGGACGAGGTCAAGCGGTGGGAGGCGGTCCTGGCCGCCGCTGCCGCCGACGCCAACGCTATGCCGCCGCCCCCGCCCCCTTCGGCGCCTGCCCCTTGGTGGCAGGTAATGAACGCCGAGCTGGAGGCGTCCGAGGACCAGCCGCCGCCACAGCCGCTGCCCCCCGGCCTGGAGTACGGGATGACCTGGGCCTGGACGGGCGGCGTATGGTCGCCGGAGGAGGAGGAGCTGCCCCCGCCACCGCCGCCGCCGCAGGAGGTGCTGCCCCCGCCACCGCCGTACGCGCCCCTGATGCCTCCGCAGCCCCCGGCGGGCCCACCCCAGCCGCCTGCCCACCTGTGGCAGCCACCCCCCTACCAGTGCATCTCCTCCGATGAGGAGGAGTAGGTCGGCGCCGGTGCGCCCCCCCCCCCTAGACTAAGCTACCCACCACCACCCCAAGAAAACGGCCGGTCGCCTGTGGCCGCGCCGCCGTCCCCTATATGCAAGCACGGCCGGTCACCTGTGACCGCGCCGCCCCCTATATGTAAGCACGGCCGGCCGCCTGTGGCCGCGTCGCCCCCCTATATATGTAAGCAAGGCCCCTGTGCCTTTTTTTTAATATATGTTTGTGTCCTAGTCTAACGTGTCCCTAGCCCAACCCCGCCGGCGGTCCGCCGGCGGGATCTTTCTACTCGTTCCCGCCGCCGGCAGGGCTTTGCCAAGCCATGTCCGCTGTCCTGGGTGTTCGCTCGGGCCTGGAGAGAGGGCCGAGATATTATACACCTGGGCCTCTAGTCCCGGCCCGTGCCACAACCGGGACTAGAGCCCCTTTGGTCCCGGTTGGTACCACGGGCCGGGACCAAAAACTAATTTCGAATTTCGGTGGCACCCTGCGCGCCCAAAATTTTTTGCGCCAAAATTTGAAAATGGTTAAGTTTGCACAACTTCTATATACTTTCGAATTTGACAAAAATTCCAACATGAAAAATGCTAGAATTTGCATAACTAATTTAAATCCATTTTTCGTTTAACTAAATAATTATTCTAACTATTGAAACTATTAATTATTTATCCAAAAAAACACTGTCAGTATTATCTAAACAGTGTGTGCATGCATTGTATACCTTGTTTGTATGTCCGGAAATGTTACTAAGAGCAGGCCAATCATTGATGGTTACGAAAAGCAACGCCCGTAGGTCAAATGGCTTTTGTTCGTTCTTATCCCACACACGTACACCTGGTTTGCCCCACAATTGTAAGAGTTCTTCCACTAATGGCCTTATATACACATCAATGTCGTTGCCAGGCTGCCTCGGGCCTTGGATGAGAACTGGCATCATAATGAACTTGCGCTTCATGCACAACCAAGGAGGAAGATTGTACATACATAGAGTTACAGGCCAAGTGCTATGGCTGGAGCTCTGCTCCCCAAAAGGATTAAAGTCATCTGTACTTAGACCAAACCATAAGTTTCTCGCCTCTCCTGCAAAGTCTGGGAAGTCTCTCTCGATCTTTCTCCACTACGATCCATCGGCGGGGTGCCTTAACTTTCCGTCTTTCTTACTGTCTTCTTTGTGCCATCGCAACAACCTAGCATGCTCTTTGTTTCTAAACAGACGTTTCAGCCGTGGTATTATAGGAGCATACCACATCACCTTAGCAGGAACCCTCTTACGCGGGGGCTCGCCGTCAACATCACCAGGGTCATCTGCTCTGATCTTATACCGAAGTGCAGTGCATATCGGACATTCATCCGAATTCTCGTACTTCCCACCGCGGAAGAGGATGCAGTCATTAATGCATGCATGTATCTTCTGCACATCTAATCCTAGAGGACAGAGAGCTTTCTTTGCTTCGTACG